>JABMBV010003756.1:0-10979 GCA_018906735.1 Mesochorus sp. PSUC_FEM 10030011 | reverse complement strand
ATTATATTATATCATATATGATATAAATTGGTAAATTAATTAAATTCTGATCATTTTATAAAAAATTCTTTACTTTTATTGAAATTTTTTTTTTTCAAATATTATCATTCGAACGAATATTGTCCAAAACCGATCGTAACTGTCCATCGTACGAGGGATGTGTGTTTTACGTGCGGCTATGTATGTGTACATATGTGTGATTCATATTCATACTGAATTGTATTTCTTTTTCTAATAAATATAATACAAATATTTCGTATTTTATATACGAGAGTATATATACAGTACAAACGTATACTGGGATTAATTAGATTATTTAAGATCGAGTAATCTTGGATGTATCGAGTGTGGAATTTTCTAATCATTCTGTCGTTAATCATCGTCCTCGCCTATACTTGTGGGTGGGGAAATAAAACTCGGTACTACGCGGACGACGATTCCATCGAGCTCTAGAGTTCGATATGCTTATTTTTTTTTTAATTTCTTTCTTTATTTCGAATTGTGGTTGACTGATACGAGTGTTGTGAAAATCTACGAGTGAGCACTAGAAAGAATTTTCTCTGGCGAATCGGCCACGAATTTTAACATCGAACTTTTTTCAAATAAAATTTAAAAAAAAAAAAGATGAAAATATCTCGTCGCCGATACGCACTGGATTTCTATCTTTTTTTTTTCAAAAAATAAATCAAATAAAAACAAGGGAAAAAGATACAATGGACTAGATGTGGTGTTTGAAAAATAAACATAATTACTTTTTTTTTTTTGCTAAAAATTATTAATGTCGCTAAAATGTACTGGGAAATATTTTACCACAATTAGGAGTCATCGTGTTATTGGAAAATTGAAAGAATTTATTTCTCATTGAAGTATAAATAGAAAAATTTTCATAATCATTTAAGAATCATTTTTTTTCTAATAAACATGTTGGAAGAATTTTTTTTAAATATATTTTTCACTTTTATTATAATTGGAATTTTAAATTATCAACAATTGAAATGAAATGAATGATTTTCAGTGACAATCCCTGATTGTGACGAATTACGAGGATGGAAAAAAAAACAAACGAGCTTTTGGGCCAGATAGAAAGGCATAGGGATGATATGGAATGGGGGGAGGGGAGAAATAAAATTTAAAAAACGTCCAGGTTTTATGAAAACGTGAATGAAACGCGGGATAACTAAACGTAGGACAACATTTTATACTATATAGAAAACGCGCGAGGTAAATTCGATCTCGTATACTGGAAGATCGTCTTCAGGAAGTTCTTGTATTTTCGTATATCGTGCGAACGCCCCATGCAAAACATAGGATGTCATCAACATTCAGTGAGTTATTATTATTTTTTTTTTTCGTTCGTCTTCGTGTCATCATATTTTTTATATTGAACAAAGAGAGAGAGAGAGAGAGAGATGAATAAAAAAACAATATATACAAAAAATTGTCGAGTTTAAACCTTATTTTTAATTACTTAAAAGAAAAAAAAACAACGATAATAAATAAAGAATAATTCGAGAGAAAAATAAAACAGTTTTCAAAAAAAAAAAAACATGCCAACGAGCGAAAACTCGTTTGTAAATATTTTGTAGCAAAAAAGAAACAATAGTAATTCAATTACTAGCTCGAAAAGCTCTGATAAAAAAAAAACTTTATTCGCAAAGAGTAATTACAAAAGTTTTGATAAGAATTAATTTGGCAGTACCTCATTTAAATACACGTGAAAAATGTGAATAAAAGAAGAGAGAGAGAGAGAGAGAGAGAGAGAGAAAAAAAAGGCAGTAAATTAGAAAGAAGGGAAACAATTTTTCAACGACCAAACAAGAAATAATCGATTTTTAATTATTCTCATATATATAAACTCGACACTATGTGCCGCCCCTTTCCACTTGTTTGATGACACGAAATTCGATTACAATGTGTTTGTACAGAAAACCGCACATGCTTTTGTGCTCATGAACCTGTGCGGTGCGTGTGCACGAGTTTCGACATTAACGTTCAACTTTTGTTGCACATGTGTGTTTGTGTATATATATATGTATATATATAAGTGTGTATATGGATATTGTATATTTGTGTATGTCTGTACTTGCAAGCAAATGTAAAGGGTTAATAATAAAGGGTAAATATATAGGGCAATTATATATAGCCATTGTCGATCCGATTAACGCAGCCAACATCTCCTTTGTCAAATTCAAACGTGTTGAATGTTGGGCAGAGTATTTTTTTTTATGCAAATAAACTATTTTTTACGTATCGAATGAGTCCAAAAATAAATTAATGGCAAAATCTTCCTTTTTTTTTGGAAATTTCAAAAGTGTTCTCAGACATCGATGATGGACAAATTTTTCTCGAGCTGTGTGCAATTGGATCGATGGAAAAAAATTAAAAAATCTCTGGGAACAGTGCACAAGAATTTTTTTTTTTTTGTCAATAAAGAAGCTTTGGCATAATGCTAATTCGAGAGAAAAAAAATAGATTGGATTCCAGGGGCTAAAGAGAAAAAAATTACTCGCACTTGATCGGGGCTTTTTTTCGTACTCTGGACAAGTGCAAAATTCTCAGTGTCATTGAGTACATACAAGTTTGTTTATGTCGTGGATTTTGTTTTTTTCTTTTTGGTTGTCTGTGATAATAGTGACTACAGTGGAACGAGGACACGATGCTAGCCATGCATTTGGATGATAAATATAGAGTGATAGGCAGAGTATTCGGGGAGGAAAGTGAGACAACTATTCATTCTCGTATATGTGTATTTTTTATTTTTATATTTTTAAAAAAAAAAAAAAAAAAAACAAAAAACGAACGCAGGAGAGCATCTATAAACTGAAAAATCGTCTAATACAGTTAACGAAAGAGTGATAAAAGCTTTTTAAAAAATATGTTCGCACGTCTACTTCTTCCTGCAAGAGGAAATTGCTCTATTTCTTTTTTGTTTCAAACAAATTGTTTTTTTTCCAATAGTATTTCTATGGATGACGCGACAATGAAAAAAAAAAAAAAAAAAAAAAACTTAAAATATGTAAGCTCAAGTCAAAAATGATATGAGACAAGAGTTCTTAAGACATGAAAATTGACAAATTTTTTATCTTCTATGTTTTTTTTTTATCATCTCAATGTTGAAATCTCGAATGTTCAAGGATCAATTATGATTTTCTTCCATTCTCGATGCTCAAAGAACTCGATAAAATTTTCGAGGATCAGTGGATCAATGGAGACAATTGGTCAAGAGAAAATAATTGAAAAGAAAAAGAAAATATAGAAAAAGAATATTTTTTAATTTCTTTTTTTTTTAATAGGGAAATGAACAAAAGTGGGGATTTTATTTTTGTATGTTTGGACTTGTGTGTACCGGACAGAGGAAAACCTGGGACCACAATGAAGTATTTTATATAACAAAGAACAAGTGAATATGCAGGCAAAGTAGACAATGAATCTCTCGTACAAACATATCTGTAATTTCGTACGTAATTTTCATACGAATTATTTTCAATAGTTATCGTCGATATATAAATTTTTTTCTAACTGTCGACCTTTTGTTTTTCTTATTAATTTTATTTCGAAAACTGATCATAGTCGTCCAATTGCCAGTACGACGAGGGCTAAAACTGTTTTTCGATTGGTTAAAATTGCCAAAATAATTTTTTTTTTTACTCAAATGGGGGGTGGGATTGTCTCGATTCAAAAGTGTCAGGGAAAATTGGGCCAACTAGTGAAGGAATAAAAAAAAAAAGAGAGAAAAAGATCCATCCAATGTTCAATTTTCACAATTATATTCGTAGTTAAATTGTTTTTTAATGATGAAAATTTCAGCCTGAACATTTCTCTCTTTTTCTTATCCATCACAAATTTCAAGAGGCAAAGGGGTTGTAAAGAATCAACGATTAGTAAATTATTAATCAGGGAAATTATCGAAAAAATACTAATTAGATTGCTTACCTTCATCATGAGGAGAAGTGTATTTAGAACGATGAGTATCATGATGAAGTACTCGAATGGCGTTGATACTACTATCCTCCAAATTTTGTACTTTACGCTGTTTCGTTTGTTGGGCATGTACCTCTCGAGTGGCCTAGCCCCTAACGTGAAGTCTATGCATGATTTCTGTTAATTAAATACCCAAAAAAAAATTAAATAACGACGTTGATAAAAATATTTTAGCAATTTTTACCCTCGATTAGAAATTTACTATCAAATTTGTGAAATTCAAGATATAGCGAGTCAAAAAATTATAGATAACGAAATTGAAATGTCTATGAAAATTCACTTTTGTAATCTGTGACTCCAAAAACTGATTCACATCAAATTTCAAGTTATTATCTAGAACATATTTGTTCGAAAATTATTTAAGGAGGCTCTGGATGGTTGAGAAGTCGTCTAGTTTTAAAAAATTGTATAATCATTTATTTCAAAGATCACCTGATTTTTGTCGATTTCACCATCCTGAAGTTCGGCCTCGCCTTGCTCTTGAAAGGTGATGATGATCAAAGCGACGAATATGTTTACAAAGAAGAATGGAAATACGATGAAATAGACGATGTAGAATATGGACATTTCGATACGAAAATTGTGTATGGGACCCTTGTCCTCGTGGGTCGCTGCCATCGAGTGTTGGAGTATTTGCGGCCAACCCTCGCCCGTTTGAACAGCAAATAACGTGAGCATTGCTGCCATTACATTATCGTAGTGAAAGCTCTGCGGTTGCCATGTACGTTTTTTCGGTGTTGGCAGTAACGAGTCTTCCTCAAAGTTGAAAAATTCACCCCTAAAAGGAGAAAAGAGAGAGAGAAATAACTATCATAGTCTGGATCGATGAAATTTTGGAAAATTAAAAAAAAAGAACATCAAAGAAATAAAGATTTTTAATCAACATTAAAAATTAAAAACAATTATTAAATTCAATTAATTAAAAGTGTAAAATTAATTAAATTAACATTAAATTCAGCTCGCTAAAGAACTTGTGTATGTGTCGGGGCTCAGGAAATGTTGATTCGTTCTGAACCGTCCCATAAGTTCCACCAAGTTTCTTATTTAATACCTCCATTACTGCTATATCTAATTATCAAAGTGTACATAATATATATACTTACGGTATTCTGATATGATTGTGTTACAGATCAGACAAGAGAAGCCTTACTATATAGCCGACCCGGAGGTGGACTCGCTGGTAAGTTGAACAAAAAATCTTTTTATTCCATATACTATCATGGGAATATTGCCGGAATCTATTGTTTAACTTGCGGGCAATTTTCGTTTCCTGTGTCGAACATTTTGAAGGTTTTGATCGAGCCAACGTGCTGAGAAAAAATTTAATACGCGATATACTCACGAAATAAAATATTGAGCCATATAGAACTGTTAAAATAATTATTCTCCGCTAATCAAATTCCATTAATTTTTTTTTCGACTAATTATGAACAATGATTCGAAATTTGAACTGATTCATATATCACGAAAAAAAAGTTGAAACTTCTGAACTGTAATAACAAACTTCTAATGTCATTTAGGAATATTTTTTTTATTATAAAATATGATATGGTTTTTTGTTTCAATCATATGTTCATTTAATACTCGATCTTGAACATTCAAACATTTTCGAGAGTATTTTGCCTCTTTGAAAAAATTCATTAGGTAAAGACTGTAAAATTTTTCGCTCCTCCTTCTTTTTAAAGTTCAATTATAGTTTGTGGGGCTTACGTGTATCTAATGTTCCTCTTTTCCGCATTTACATGCGCGAACGCATCCTCGCGGACAAAATTGTCTATGCTTAAGATCTTAAAACGACTTTGGAAAATTGCCTCAGCTACGCGAATAGTTCTATTTAATGTTAAGTAGCCCATATGTATGTTATGGGGCACCGTAAAGTGTCGTAGAAGCCGCAGACACGATTTACACATTGCGCATTGTTGTAACGAATGTAAAGCTCTTGTTACTCTTACAGTGAGAAGCAGCTGAGAGTCCTTTCGCAATGTGGTGAACGCGGGAATGTCGAGAGCATGTGCGCGATCGTATATATATGTGTGTGTGTATGTATAGTATAGGGGCGCGAGAGCATTTTGTTGCATCTCTCTCTTTCCCTCGAAGGCGAAGGATAAAAAGAGAGGTGAAATAAAAATGACAACAGGGAGGGAAAAATATAAAACGTAGTTTGCCGCAGACACGACGCGCTCGCGTCTCACTCTCGATGAACGCAAGTTCCCTTTGCATTATGCATCCGCGTGCGTTGAGCTCTCGCAGCATCCGTCTTCCTGCGCGCATCTTTGTTGGACCCCGAGCGGACACGCTGTATATACTCGAACACTCGGAACGTTTGAGATTGTGTATCCTCGATGCTATATAGACTCCGGGACTGACATCGCCGCGGAAAAACGCGAATTCATCTAAATTTTAAAGAGAAATAATACGTTGAGCGTGTGTAAAACAGAGATGACGTATATATAAATACCACGTTTGAAGAGATACGTTGTTGTGATCTCGTAGAACCTGCTCACAAATCTTTCTTACTTCGAGGGAATGAATTTTCAGAAAAGTGTGGAGGTAGAAGAAAAGAAGAAAAAAAAAAATTAGTTGAAATTGCACATTTGATTTGCATTTTTTTTTTCTTTTAATGGGAAGTTTCCCTTTTGAGAAAAAAAGATCTCGCGAGCTCTATATTTTTCGATTCGATAAAACACATTGATTTTTCGATTGATGAAGAAGTTAATAAAAATTGGCCCATTTTGTAACCATTCTTTATCAATATTATGACATTTTTCAGAAATTCCAAAATTATTTTTTTTTAGGCCGTATTTCTTAACTTTTTGAAAAGTGTCTTATTTTACCATCAAGTTCCACTGCTCGAAAAAAAATATTCTCGGAAACTTTTAAAGGCACATAATGCCCGACAAACAGTAAGCATAACCGAAGACGAAGAGAAGTAAAATATCTTCGGGGTAGCTGAAGAGCGCGAGGTCTTTTCTCCGTCCGGCTTCATTACCTCCATAACAAATCGCAATCTACGAGCAATGAGAGAGCCCTCTATCGTTAAAGAGCGAAGAAGTATAAGTTCTCGTGGTTTTTGCTATCAAGCTCACCGTCTGTTCTGCAATGGGGTCGCTCTTACCCCTTTCATAAAAATTCTTCTCTCTGTCTCTGTCTCTTTCTTTTCCAGACATTCGTTCACGATCTCCTTTTCTCTAGCGTCCTTTATTTTCATTTCCTGCACGACCGATCGGTTGTACGCTTTTTGCCGATAATTTTGCACAACGGAAAATAACTCGGTGGAATACTCGTACGTATATACATATATACGCAACGTATTTATGTATTTTTTCGAAGCTCACGGAATTGAAATTGCCTTTTCCATAGTTTATTCCTTTGACCCCCAACAAGGCACTCGCACTTGTTTCATAGCTTGGTATAAAGAGGCCTGAAACGTTTTTCAGTTCCCATGCCACGTTCGTTAAGGACTGTGCACTGATATATACATATATAAGGATTTGAGTCCTCGGTGTTTTGAGAATAACACACTTTTCAAATTGCTTCGAGTACACATGTATACTGGCGGGTACATGGATGCTCCGTTGAGATGCGAGAGTCGGCATTCATCAAGTTTTCTGTATACGTGTCTGTGTACTGGAAGAATTCGCGTTCATGAGAATATGGTACTCGAGGAAACACTCGAGGTGGGCGGATAAACGAAGGGCAACGTGGGAGGGGGGAGGAAGAGGAGAAGGAGAAGGAGGAAGGGGAGAAAGAGAGAAAGGAATCTCGAGTCTGCTTCGTTCACTCCTTCCTCTTTTTATTCGTCTTTGACTTTATCTTCTCCGTTTTCTTCCTCTTCATTATCATTTTCCTCCTCTTCCTGCTTGTCCAGTCGTCATAAACGAAACAAGAGAGGGAGCAGTAGAAGAGAGCTCAACGGCCTCCGAGACTCTTGTTGGTCCGGAGGAAAAGAGCAAAATACATATGGTACACGATTCAACGATGCAAAAGAGAAAGAGCAATAATATATATATATATATGTGTGTATGTGTATAAAGAACTGGCCACACGAGAGCATGTACATATTCAGTCGTTGGTTCCACGTCGGCGGAAGAATACAAGACGCGCGCGTAAGGAGGCAAAAGGGTTAGGCACGTACAGCGTTCCAAAGCTCTTAAATAAGATTCTTATTAGCATACGCCGAGAAATGAGCCAATGAGATGCTAATTGTTGGGTCTTAGGCATGAAAAATAATTGCAAGAGGGCATGTACACCATGTGTTTGCGTGTATGTGTGCATAGACTTTTCTTACGCTCTTTGGCAAGTAAAACCATTTAAAGATATATAACCACGTATTCTTACGACTTATAAATTACGTCAAAGAAAAGAAAAAAAATATATTGAGGATACGATGAAATTGCCACAAAGTTTATATAGCCCACCAGCGAGAGACGTAGAAATGCAATAGAGAAAAAACCATCTGGGTTTTTTCTTTTATGCACGAAATCCTTTGTCACGACATCAAAAATTTGATGCGAGGACAGTCGGACAAGAATAAAGCCCAATTGCGATCGGTCTTTTGGGAAATTTAGGTCTATTGTTATTGGGATTCTCGTGAAGAGAAGGCATATTTTTTGTAACGTCCTCGCTTTCTCGTTTCTCAATACACATATGTAAATGGCTCTTGAGCCGAAAAAAGATGTATCGTTAGAGATGATGGCTTTATTCTCGCCTTGGGGCATCGATGTCTTCAGTGTTTTAATATTCGAGAAAATAGAATGGCCGTGGTTATATTTAAAGAATTTTTCAGGTTTTTCATAATGTCTGAATATTTTTCATCACTTTCTCATTTCTTTTTTCTTGCGAATGCACAAGAGAAACCGAATAGAATCTGTGGGATAAATGCTGTTTGAGGAAAAAAAAAGCATCTGGACCAGATCACGCATAGACACGTGTGCGTCAGGTTTCTTTGATGCTTGATGCGGGATTATATATACCAAAGGTATATACATATAGCGCCAACAACAGGGCATGCATAATACACTCGTTATATGTATCGGCAATAAACCGAGCGAGAGTAATACCGAAAGGATCGATCGCCGATTTCGTTCAACGTGAAAAACAGCTCGCGTTGGAGATGCTGCGCTCTCTCTTTCTCTCTCTCCCTCTCTCTCTCTCTTTTTCTATCTTACCTGTATAGTCCATCAGGGATGTATCGAATTGTGAGCTAAGGCGCCATCATGGTATCGTCGTTCTACCGCATACGATCTCTTCCGTGAACACTTGACTTACCGTTTTTGCCATTTTTGAATCTATTAATAGTTTTAATTTTAGTTTTTCCAACTTTTTCACACCATTCAAAAATAAAAACGGTTCCAATTAAGTATATAACATCATGAAGTAAAAAACAAAGTATTAAAAAAATTTTTCAAATGACGAATTATCATTTTATTATTTATTTTTTTATAATTGGAGAATTTTAAAAGTGGTAAAAAATTATATTTTCTCATGATTTTCACATGTCGATTGCTTATGAGTCGGTGAACGCGTGTAGAGGTATAATGAATAACATAGACATGCATCGAGGATACATACATTCTTCGAGGATACATATATCCTCGATGAGTGAAGGTGAGATGCGACTCGGGTGGTCCCTTGACGCTTCCGCCAATCTCAACATATATGTATACTGTTGTTGTATTTATATATATGTATATAGTTGGATGATCAGATTCAGGATCTCCCTAGCTGAATTTTTGGAGAAAGAGAAAAGAAAAAAAAAACTTTCCATATATATCAATCCCTTTGGCACGGTCGACCCTCGACTTGTGCATAGCGACGACGTCTCGCGCGTCATCATCTGATTCGCTAAGTTATTCCGTCACGAGAGATAGGAGACAGTCGAGTCGGCGAGATACTTTTTGTTTGTTGTCTCGCGTTCCTAACCGAGAAAAATTGATGTATTATATATTTAGATGAACCCCCCTAGGGATGGAACAAAATTTATGTGGTTTAAAGAAAAACTTCATTGCCGAAAAAAAATATCGTTTAAAGCGAAATTTATGTAGATGGAAAAACAATTGTAAAGCTTACATTGGAATGCGAAAAAAAATTTTTCTTTTTAGATACTTGGTTACAATAATTCAATATATTTGCGTAAATCGAATAAAACTAATTAATGGTTTTTATTTTTATATACATATATATGTCTTTATATGTTTTGTTGTTGACAAACTTTACGGTTTTTTTTTCTCTTTATTTCGTTCCTCTTTAATTTCGTGCTCGTTGCTGTAACACACATCATGCGAAGGGTGGTCCTCACCTTGGGCATAATTTCCAACTAAGACGCTTTTAGTGCCATCTCCGTGCAACTTTTCTTTTCGGAAAGAGAGAGAGAGAGAAAAGAAGGAGGGAGAAAGATGAGCATCTTCAGTTGTGGCCCTGAAGGTATAGCGCTCCCTTTCTATATACGAGTCTCTGGCGGTTTATGTCGCCTGGTTGTACTAGGGAGTGCAAAGACAAGAATAATAAAAAATAAATGAAAAAAAAAAGACGAAGCATACGAGAGCGAGAGAGTTACGATAAGACGAGGAGGAAGAAGTCTCTCTCTGCTCGTTGCTGCCTCTGTCTCGTGCTCTCCTCCTTTTTGGCTTGTTATGGCCCCTCGTTAAGACGTTAATGTCGCCGAAAATATTCGCAAAAATGCAGGTGCAGTAAAGTCTCACGAATATCTAAAGCTCCTTGTGTGTATGTGCCTCGTATATATAGACGACCACACCACGTGCTGTATATCCTTACTCTCTAACTCTCTCTCTCTCTCTTTCTTTTTGTCTGCCTATATCTTCGAAGCCCCGTATAATATGGCGTCAGGAACACAAATGTTTCTCTCTTTGCCTTTTGATTCTTATACGCTCGTTGACTAAATCACCAGCAAGGTAAAAAATTATACAACGCCCTTAAAATTTTTTAATGCTTGTCGAACCGTTGCTAATGTTTTATTTATTTATTTATTTATTTATTTA
>JABMBV010003745.1:0-10979 GCA_018906735.1 Mesochorus sp. PSUC_FEM 10030011 | reverse complement strand
GTAAAATAACCTTTTTTATTTTTTTTATGGTTACATTATAATTTTTCAAAATAATTAATAAAAAATAAAAATATCAAATTTTGGGGCGTAACAATATAAATCTATAGACTAACTGAGTGATGAAAAATGACTCGAAATGTTTTTACTTGAGATTGAATAATTCAAAATTAGATTAGCCGTTGATATAGATTAACTCTCTCACATATGCGACTTCGTTTAGTTTTTTTGCCGTTTTTTGTTTTTTTTTTTTTCAATTTTGTCGTCGAACCAAGATACGTAAGAAATTGTGATAAATGATATGGATTACATTTTAATGCTTGTAAGAAAATTATGGAAGCTGAGCTTTTGCATTTCCGTTGAAATTCTGGCGTACAGTAATAGCAAAGACACTAAAATGTTAACCGCGATAGCGGCAGACCTCCACCATAAAATCAGATGCTTCATTCATCGGATGTATCATTTTTCCTTTTTTTTCTCGCTTTTCCTCTTTCTGCTTCCTCTGAGTATCTCATAATTCATCCCACCTTCTTACTCGCTCTTTTCTTTTTTAGCACAAAATGTATCCGACACTGGCCGCCATCACGTCATTTCTCCTCAAGTATTATATCGTCGAGAAAATTATCATTTTAAGGGCGACATTTTCGTGATTTTATTTCGGTCAAGAAAGTATAGGAGTTATACTTACACTCACAGTTACAGTGACAATGGAGAAGAGGAGTAAAAAAAGATGCATAAAAGAGCGAATACGTGCAAAGGTTAAGAGTCGGATATAAAAGTTTTGACCGTAGGAAAAAGGAAGGCAATAAAAGAAGCAGACTGAAAAAATTAGAATGCTGTTTACTAGATTTTGGGTAAAAAAATGTATGAAAACTTTTTTCTAAATATTCTTCGACCAACCTCACTTCGAAAGTCTTTATGCTAAATTTTCCACCATGTGTAATACGTTATGCTTTATTATACGTAGAAAAATATTTCTAAACAGAGGTCAGATGCTCAGGAGCAGTTTGGTCGTATGAACGAGTAATAAAATCCATAACGCATCCCATCCAATGTCTGCTTCGTAATTTGCAGTTTTTTATCCAATTGTTAAAAAAGTTCTTGCTGCGAGTATCCATCGAGCTTGATCCAAAATTATTCAAGATGATGTAACAACTGTAAATAAACAGTATAAGCATTTCTACGTGCTATATGTCAGTTTTTTTTATAATATCCCTTACGAAAGAACGTTAAGTAATTTCGAGTGAAAGCTTGCAAGCGAGTATGCTGTACCCGAACTCATCGGTCACTTATCGTATGCAGGATTTTTTTCGGTAATTGTTTTTGGAAAGAAAAAACTTTGAGAGCCCAGAGGGATTATGGGAGATAAAAGAGTGTTGAAACGGCATGAGGCTTTTACGCGTAACGTGCCCCAAAAGAAAAGAGTTTGTTGCGAAAGCTAATGGCCCATTCAATGAGTTTCCATTTTTTTTCTCATTGTTACTGACGTTTATCGTTAATGGAACGACAGGGCCTCAGATTGGTTTGACTTTTTTTTATACAAGATTGCACTTTTTCCATTGAAGTGTATATCTGAAAAAGAAAAATTGTTTGAACAGTATGCATTGTTTATTGAAGTAAAAGAATTAATCATTGAATTTCGTAAGAAAAAATGTGTTTCATTTGAAATTCGAAGAATAAAATATAAACAGAAAATAAGGTAATTTAAAAAGAACCTTTTCATAAATATCAATATAATATTGAGCATATATTATATTAGATAATAGTATTTTGAATTTGAAATTTACATATTGTTGGAAGAATTATCCAAAAAATTGTCATTTATACCCAATGGAATCAGCGACGAATTGACTATCTCGGAAATTTGAAAAATAATATTATTAAAAGAATGGTATACCGAAAAGTATTCTCGGAATTTTATGATCAAATCAGTTCTACGTTGAAATTGATGTTAACCCTCAAGATAATAAAACATCGGTGAGCATGATCCAGACCTAACAAGAAGTCAGGTCACTTTTGCCTGACTTCTGTTAGGAACATGTTTTTTTATACCCCAGGCCGATTCCACGATTTTTTTGGTTACCCTAGAGAATTTAGATGCACACTGTCAATATTCATTCATGAGATTTCACCGTAGGTAGAGCGAAAAGACAAAGGTTATTTGCGTCATTCTGCAATTTCAGCCGATAAAATCTTCCACTATTTTTCTATCCTTCGATGTTATATAAAGCTCATACGCTCAGCTCATATTCCAAAGTAATATTCGCACACGCTTGCACATTCTATATTTCCAGTTTTTTTTTCTCACTCGTCTCGTTTTTGTTCACGCTCTTTCTTTCATCCTCTTGCGCCCTTCTTTGCATCCTATGTATTTTTTTCTCTCTCTCTCTCTCTTTCTCTCTCTCTCTCTCTCTCTCGCTTGTCCTCTCTTTGGTTTTATATCCCAAGAGATTTAAAATAGTAATTTCACTGTTCTTTTCCCTTTTTTCTACTCTCATGGCAATGTTGCCAGTGACAGCAGGCGTGTTTCTGATCCGACATTTAATTTGCGTCGCCGTTGCGCTCGTGCCTCGACGCGAACGACGCGCGCTCTTCCCCCATTCACCACGTCCGTTTCTCCTCAACCCTCGCGTTTTCTCGGAGAGCTTCCAAAAAGCACGGTAGGACACGCCGAGCCATGCCCTCCGAAAAATTGCTCTCACAGCTCTCGCACCCTACTACCCGCTGCTCGATGTTCTTCGCGACAAACGCCCCACAAATTTTTTTTTTCTTCTTCCGTTTCCCCATTATTCCGTGAGTGCCGGTCAGGTCTGGAAAGGGAAAAGCTCGTAATACGACAGACTGATATCGATGGACGAGGCTGGCTTACCAGTCGAAGCAAATGAAGGAGTGAGAGAGAGAGCGAGAGAGAGAGGGGGGAAGGAAAAAAAGAGATAGAACGATTGAATTTTAGCCGAAGGGAGTTTTCATCAATGAGACTTTCTCTCTCTTCCTTTCGGTCTCACGTGCCAAATCGTTTCTTTTACTTCCTTTCACGTTCTCCCAACAGCGAAGAAACAGCGTATAACACCGGAGAACCAATAACGTGCCCATCTCGCGCCATCAGTGTCGCTATTACCGAGCTTTTATCCTCTTCCGGAATTCGAGCTGAGGCACGAAGAATCCAGCCTGATACTCCCACAAAAAGAATATGTGGCCATAGTGATGGGGATGACTGGCTATATGATACTGTATTTCATAGTCATAATAGCAAATGAGAGGGGAAAGAAAAAATGAAAGAGATACGAGTAAATAGCCGCCCCCCTCCCCCCTTCGAACTGGTAACAAGGAAACGAACACACCACAAGCAGCGATTATTATACCGCTCTTGAAGGTCTCCCGGAAGAGCCTAAAGGTACATCCACACATTTATATATGTATGTATATGTATTGTCTCGTTAAGAGATGTTTTTGCCCCGTAACATCAGGCTCTATTAAAGGCCACAATCTGGCCACGTATCGCCAGAGGGTCCTTCATTTCCACCTTCGTTTTTTTAGGAATTCGAAACACAGAAAGCAGATCACAGCAAAACTAGCAGATGATACAGATGATACCAAAGTTTTGTGTAGATAGATAAAAGATATTACACCGAGTTCTCATAAGATCGCTGATAAACGTCACAAATATTCTACTTTTCGTAAACCCACATAAGTGTACATAATTCTCTTATTTTTACGAAAACAAAACAAATACCCTCTGACCTTTTTTTCTATTAAGAAGCTAAATTGCTTTCATATAAGCTGTTTTTTTTTACCGTGAGCATAATCCAGTATGACAAGTCTATGAACGAGGAAACTGCTCTTCCAAAGCAAATATCTGTCGTAAAACCTTTTCTCTAAAAATTCTGGTACACAATCTCGCTCGTTTGACGTCTCGAAAATTGGTTTTCATATCCCGATATATGTAACCAATGGTTGAGCCTTTGTTTCTTACGTGGGAAAACGACACGACGAGTATTGCCTGCCCGTTCTATGAAAAATCAAACAAGAGAAAAAAAAGAGTATGGAAGCATGAACGAAAGAGGAGAGGAAAAAGCAAAGAGAAAAAGAGAGAAAAATCGAGAAGTGCAACGTCGATGAGGTCGGCAGAGGGCTCGATCGAGCATTGCTCCGTTACTCTTATACTTATTGTTACATACTGATATTGTGTAATGTACGCGCGCACACACACACCCACGCTCGCACGCACATACACAAATCCACAGACCATGGTTTCTGGCGAATGTCACATTTTGTCCAAGTCAACACCTTTGAATGGTGAAATGTCCAGTGCATACACCATAGCGCTATTACATATAAGAATACCAGTTGGTGGGAATTTTTCAGGACTATGAGTCTTTCACGAGTGCTGATCAAAAATCCCGTATTCAAAATCGATCGAAAACATATTTGAAAAGGCAATCTCGCAATCATTGTTATACATTCGTTGCCTTAATTAGTCAAGTTGACTCGGGAAAAATACATCGAACAAAATAATTTATGTCTTACTTAGATGTAATCAAATTTGCTTTTATTTCACTGAATCTGCCATTTATCAAAAATATATTGTTTTGATGCTGCTTTAAGAAAATTTCAGATGCTTCTACAAAAGAATACCATATTATTTAGAATATTACACATTGTAGTTTCAATCCAATTCATTACGTATTTGAGAAATTATTTATTTCCAATGGCTGTGACTTTCATACATATTGTTACGAGAGAAAAGAAAAAAAATATGTAAGAAGTACACGTTTGAAATAAGAAATTTTTAACGAATAATCTTCAATTAACGCAGCCAATATTTGTAAAAGCATATCGAAGGATGATCTCTCATCTAAAAAAAAGTTTTTTTTTTTTTTCATTATTGAAATTGGACTCTTCGGTAACGATGTAGTACGGTTTCTCGAAGTAACCTCTCGCTTATTATATTGCTATTCGATCCTTCAAATTACTTGTGCGCGTAACTATACACGTGGGTGTTTTGGAGGTTCGTAGTTTCAAAGAGGATCGCGTAGCTGGTTTGACGAGATATATACTATATGTATATGTATATCGTAGAACTATGGGGTATACACCCGTATTGATTTAGGCTTTGGCATATACACAAAATATATATATATATATAAATGCCAGACTTACCAACGGAAGTGCCTCGCGTCAGGGATGTTTAAAGTTCCCCTATACACGCAATCGCGATAAATATTCACGAGGATAGTCTTCGAGAGTAGTCTATATGTTGAGTGTTACTGTGTATGTACACTATAAGGCATTTATATACACCTTCTCGAAGATACACTCCTCCCCTTTCTTCATTCCTCCGCGTTACACATCGCGAGAAAAGGAGACCAAAAGCAAGTGCAGCGCGGGCGAATTGAAAAATTTACGAGGGTGCTAAAACGTGTTTTTGCATAACGTTTGCCTCACCGGGAACGTTTGTCGTACGAGAAAAGACAAACTTATATACATATACACCGGTCCGAGAAAAAACTTGGGGTTCATTGAACCTCTCAATGAAATATTTAAATAGACTTGGGAATAAAACAACATTGGCGATCGCGCGATCGTCGCTCGAACAAAGAAGTATACGAACCGATTAATAATCGAGGGATCAACGTTTTTGTCGCTGATGATGATTGAATGGATCGAATGATTGATCGGATCGTTCATTATTTTTTTCGTGAAATTTTTCTAGCGCCTATGAAACATATACGCTTGGTGAAACCTGACCAGAAAGGAACAAATTGCAAAACTTCGTACAATTTTACCCCTCGCGAGGGAGGGTGAAAGCTTCAGAATGCTTTCTATAAACAGTCCGCTCTTCTCCTCAACGCTGCTCCTTTTGCGAAAAACATTTCAAGAAAATCATCGCTGCTCCCTCAGCAGCCGCTTTTGGCATACGAGACGCTCACATGTGGAAAACCCACAACAACAGTAATCGTCCAACGTTTTTTGTCTCGCCATCGTTTCTCCGGTTTAAACGAATTCCATATACTCGGGACACAACGAGAAAGAGTTTTCATTCTACGAATCACCATGGTTACGCGATTCCCCTTCAAAACAAAATATATATTGAAAGGCAGGGCTTCCGGCGTTTTGCCATTACCAACATGGTGAAGGGTTTTCCGTTCACTGTCCACTGTATACGGCTTCATCTCATTCATCCACCTTTTTTCAGCTCTGTTTTTCATCCTGAAACTATTATGATAAGAATTTTTCCTCTGGTAAAGGTTAACCAATACGTAATACATAAAAACCATCGTTTTTTTTTTTTTTTTAAGTGAATACTTTTTAAACGACGCTGGAGAACTCCGCGTTTGTCAGACGAAAGAAATCGACGAAATTGAAAGAGCGGACCAATAGTGAGCAAGAGAGCGTATAGGCTATCCAATAGGAAGCCTGAGTATACACGTGATATAAGAGACAGTGAGGAGACCGTTCCTTAGCGCCACCTATAACCGTCACTTGACCGAGAGCAAACTAGTAAGTGGAAATTTATACTGCGTTATTGTACCTCGTGCCGGGTTGTACGTATTTCCGAAATTATTTCCTTACATCTAGACATAACGATTAAATTATTGTAGTAAGTTTACTTTTTACTGTCTTGTGTGTTGTGCGTATAGAAACATTAAAACTGCAGTGAAAATTTCACTAACAATGCCTGTGTGTAGGCTAACTCAACATTGAGCACCGTTGAACCACACATTCATTTTTTTCCATAGAAATCGAAAGATTGGACGGATGCAATCATACCAGAAATTAGGATCGTTGAGTCGAGTATAACTGGGATTATAAAAGTACAGATTATGTTGCGTCTTGCAATTCATATAGCTCATAGATGTCTTCCGCAGACAATTTTGGACTTTTTGGATTTATATTTTTTTTTATTACTAGCACGCTTCTTGTAAGTCAAAATTCAACGGAAGAAAGATATCTTTTTTTGTGTATATCTGGTAACCATCACGAAGAAGAGTCTTTTGCACCTCACGCAAACTCTGAATTGCAAGTCTTTACATCTGTCAAACATCGAGCAGTTACAGTTTTTTACTATTCTAATATAGATCATATAAAGCACGTATTTTTAGAATACCTCGTACGCCGACCGCTGTTTTTACACAATTTTTTTATATTAATATCTCCCTCCACTGAATCTATGTACTTTTCGAAAACTTCAACGTCTTTTTAAATCAGTCTGCAACAAATCTTTATCATTACCTGAACACCGTTTAATCAAGAATCCTTTCCGGGCATAAAATTATCAGTTATTAGCTTCTTATCAATTTTATTTAAACATTTGAACAAACTTGAAATCAATCTATTAATAATCCGCCGAATTCATTTGTATCACATTTTCATTTCGTCAACTTGTAATAAATAATTCATCGTCATATCAAACTACTCACATTTTTTAAATAAATTAACTAACAACCTGCACAATATTAACATGGCGTGCAAGGCGTTTTGTGAAATAAGACCAGTCACAAAACAGATTATAAACAAGATCAACATTTTGAGTATTGCTGAAGCTTGATAAGGAGAATAAGTGTTAAAGAACAAGATAAAAAAGATAAGGAACGAGACAAGTCGCCATAAATATTGATTAGGCCTAATCTACATTTAGATGTAGCCAATTAAACGACGTAAATCGGCTAGCATAAAAAATGTTCACTCCAAAAAGTACAGTGCTAAATATCCAAAACGTATTTTGGATTTAATTCTTCGTCGGGTATCTCGTTTTTTCTTACTGCTGCGGAAAAGAAGAAAAATAGCTTGCGCTATTTTATATGTCGAAGGCGTTGGCAGTAAATTCAAAGCAAAGGAGCACCCCACGGGTAAAGAGGTCGCACGAGCTTTCGCAACCTCGTTCGTACGCTAAGGCTTCTCAAGATAAATCGTGCGACTCTACGTTACAGAAGAGGTGCAACGTTGAAATGGAAACGAAAGCTTTTTAACGAAACGGCATCGCGATAGCGAGTCGACTGCAGTGATATAACCCTTCCAAGAGAACACACTATGTACCTTTATATTTACGCTAGTATAACTTCTCTTCTTCTTTGATTCGCACTTCTTTCACCTTGCGCATGAATTCAATATGTATATATTATGTGCATTCATACTAACCTGTCGAGCAATGATATGGGAATTTGTTGCCTGAAAAATAACGACGTTACTTCGTACCATCTCACGATGCTTTTTTTTTCTTGATAAGAAACCTAAACAAATCTTTATAAATTACTTTACAAAAGTTTTCTCTTACTAAATTTTTTTTATATGATTTAAAAAGTGGTTAATCATTACTTAAAGAGAGAAAAAGGAATAAGTTTGGGTTGAAGACAACTACGATACAATTTACAAGACCCCTTAACGGGCAAAACGGCCACATCGCAGCCACATATTGCAGCCACATCGAATTTTGGCATTTGTTTTCATTGAGTATAAATTAAACTATTTTTTCTAACCTGCACCCTATTTTCGGATATACTTTTTCAAATAACGCTAACTAAACAGTTCTAAACAAAATTTTTCCATGTTTTTTTTTTTAAACTAAAAAACGTTTATGATATTTTTTTTAATCGTCATTTCGACTAATTAAACGGTCTTTAACCATCTTGGAAAGTGTTCAAAGTGTGCACCCGATAGTTGTACTTGAAAGCTCTGGAGGCTAAAATCATTATTAAACATAGCGGATCCATAACTGAAACGGAGACATTTTTTTTCTTTACTGGTTATTTGTAGATTTTTCAAGATTTAACAAATGTAGGATATAAGTTTTTTTTAAAATTATTCCATTTTGTACTTAATGAAAATAAATGCCAAAGTTCGAGATCCCTGCGATACCGTTTGGTTCGTTAATGGGTTAAAACTTCATTGACGATTCAAAGTAAAACAGGAATGGATTTTATTTGCTTGGTACGTTTTATTAAAATGACTGAAACTGGTAGAGCAGACTAGTGAGTGCAAAGCGAGTCGTTAGAGAATCCATTGGGTTTCTTTTATAATGATCAAGAGCAAGTTTTCGAATCCATATGATTTAGGAAATCGAATGTAGACGAGGAGGAACTGCTTGCATGGATTTGTCCGCGATCAAGGGATGAAGGAAAGTGTGGTAGCGAGGATTGAGGAAGAGTTTGGTCGAGTATGAAGGCCACCACGAAAATCAGGAGAGAGAGCCCGAAAGGCCAATGGTAGCACTGGGAACGAGGGAGCAGGAAAAGTGAGTAGCAGAAGTATGAACACGAGGGAGGGTAGAAGAGGGCATAACACAATTATACGTGGGGTTGATGCTGGTTTCTCTCCGTCTATACGCGTCCCCCTATCACCTTTAAACACGCACACAGACTGGCGCTTTCTCTTTCTTTCTCTTTACGTCACCCCGTTGGTTCTCTTCGTGCTGGGGGGTGAGAAGCCCCAACGGTGGGTGGCAAGATTGAATATGAAAGTTTAATGCGAGCAATATCAGCGCCACTGGCATAACCCCTCCCGTCTCGAAGCGAGCAACCAAGCAAAAGCGAACAAACGGTCTCCAGTCCACAGGGCCACTCACTCTCACAGACGTCTCGACTATCGCACGTTGCCCATCCACTTCTCATCTCTTCTTTCCTCTTTCAACCTAATTTTTTTTTTTATACATATATATTTTATTTTTCATGCACATACATCGTCTTTGTCTTTTTTTTATTTCTTCTCTTTCTCATGCCAAGCAAAATGTCAATGAAAAAACTTGCCGGCAAGAACGAATCGCAGTGTCTACATCGAGTTGTGCCAGGTCTCTAAACAAAATGTGGCAGCAGCCTTTCTATTTGATTTCCGCTTGATATTTGATTCAATAAAGTTTGAGATTACTATATGATTTGATCTTTTTATGAATTTCAATTATCAATATACATTTTTACTATCGTATATTTTTCAAATGTTGGAGCTATACGTTTATAAAATATTACAGTTACATCTCGAGAAATTTTCTCCGTCGACATATTTAAATTGTTCCACGGCGTTAATTCTTGCTATGGTAAGAAATAACCGTATAGGTAAAGATCAAATTCTCAGAGAGAATAAACATCGACTAATCTACCACCGCATAAAAGCGTATCGAGCGACAAACGGGCCGAACGATATCGCTCTTGATGCTGAGAGCAGAATACATGTTTCAACGACGACGCTTAATGACTGCGCCTTTGGCTATTTATAAAACTTTCCTCATTAATTACCGACAAGATTCAATCCTCCCCGTCCCCTCTCCCCTCCTGTCGTCTCTCCTACAATTTTCTGTGTCTACTCTGTACGGCTCACCCTTTTCCTCGTCGCCAGATCTTCTAACCCGCGGCTTGTCTCATTTTCTTTATGCACCGAGCACCGGTTTACCATCCTGCCTTTTCTCACTGAGCGAGAAAGCCCCCGCGGTTTCCCGCTTTTGTTAGGAACGTTGAGAAAGGAAATTTAACAGAAAATTAGAGTGGCGCATCGTCGTCGGCGTTTTCTGTGTATTCGCTGCTACCGTAAGCTCTTTGGAGTTTTCCACGAATTAGTGAGATAATTATAAAAGGAAATGACACAAGCTTTTTTCTACATGCTATGAAAGTTTACTTTTTTATGCTACATAAAGGTAAGATATGTACAAAATAACATAGAAAAATGTTACGTCTCTGCACACATCTAATATTTTTTTTAATTTCTCAACTACAGTTTGCATATTTCAACAATTTCTCATTTGTCCAGAAAGTGTAGTATATGAATTACTTTTCCCTCATATTTTTATGTTTATTTAAGCAAAAAGTAAAAATGGAAAGTTATTAGAAAAAAATTATCTGATAACAGAATAGATGTGTAACGATTGGGACAATATATATTTTTCAAATATCTTTTGGGTTAATTTATTTACAATTATAATCTGTTAAAAAGATAACAATAAATAGTTTCGGGTTTAACTATTAATTGTTATCATGTTTTAACAGATTATAATTGTA
>JABMBV010003734.1:0-10979 GCA_018906735.1 Mesochorus sp. PSUC_FEM 10030011 | reverse complement strand
AAAAAAAAAATCCTTTTTCTTCTTTAAAAATTTATAAATAAAAAAGATTTGAATTCAATAAAAAACTAAAACTTTTCACTGAATCATCGATACTCTCACCTCATATATAATATTCAAAAAAATTCTATACTTCTCAGTGTAATATTTGTTCAATTATTTACAAAATTCACATATTAAACTTGACTCAAATTACAATCCAACGTTCAAATTCGATTTGTCTTCCTGTTTTTTTTCTGCCAAAGTACTAATTAAAATAATTCAAAAAAAAAAAAAGTAATTTTTCTTTTGATACATTTATGAAACGCGATTGTCAGAAAAAAATCATTCGATTGTATAGCGACACTTGATTTTTAAATATTAGAAAATCGAAACGTTCACCCGTTATAGGTCTTGCATGTTACAGATGTATGCGAAAATACGTACGTGAGATGTGATACATAGAAACAAATATCCTATATATACATACATGAGCACGTAACCAACATATACTATGTACCTTGCCAGCCTTGAGCAGTAAAGAGAAAGCGAGTGAGAGAGACAGACAGACAGAGAAAGAGAGAGAGAGAGAGAGAGATAGAGAGGAAATACTGAGATACATTTAGGAGTTGAAACAGAGGGTAGGGTGGTGGTGTGGTGGTAGTGGTGGTGGTGGTGGTGGTGGTGGTGGTCGACGTCGTAGAGGGTGGTCTCCTTCACTGGGATGGATGCACGGAAGAGCACGCGGATGGTCTTAGCGCTATCTTAGTTCTCCCATCGCTTCGACGCTGCTTCTCTTGATACTGTTATGTAGTGTGTATGTGTGTTGTCCATACATAAGAGAGAAGGAGAGAGCGAGTCAGAGTCGGAGGGTGGCTGGGCGCGCGGCTAAATACCTCAGGATTGTTACTATTGCCACCCCCTTTACACCCTCTAGCAGCAGCCGTGCCACCTCCTTCTTTGCCACCCTTGAGAGTGAGAGCGAGACACAGAGGCTCTCCAGCCTGGATCGCCTCTATGTCTGTATGCCACTGTTTCCTTCCTTCCTTGTATCTTGTGGCCCGCACCAACCTCCTCTCTCTTACTCCCCCCGATGCCTCCGTCCAGTCCACCGAGCGGGACACACACTCCCACTGGTAGGAACTCTCAGCCTCCTCTTCCTCCTTCTCCCCCCCCCCTCCCTTCCCTCCATCCCATCCTCTCTCTTTTGATGGGCTCTTCTTGCTACTGGAATGGGTTAATGCTATTGATTCACATGCCCGTGTGGAGACCTCTCACGCTTAGAAGACTCTCCTCCACACCCCTTCTCCACTGACTCCGATAGAAACACACCGAGGGCCAAAGACACAGAGAGGGAGAAATCTCGCGACTGTTGCAATGTTGCACTTCCTAACGATACACTGTTTGTGCATGACGGTATACTTCGCTCTCTATACGTATTCTTTATATCTCTTCTGCATCCCTAAGTTTGATTTTAATATTTCATGCATACATCTTCTTTTGTTTATCTTACATTTTTAACCCTCTTTTTCATGTTCATTGCTTGCTAGTTGTTTTTCAGATCGTAATACGATCTGCTCATAAATTAGAGAACTATTTATAAAAATTACTCAAATGAAAAATACATATTTGAATAGTTTAAATATTATCTGAACATGTTGAAATAAGCACGTGGTCATAGATAATTCTCACACTCGAGTTATGTTTTTTGATCTCAAATATTTCTTTAGACTTTTCTACAGATCTCTATTTCGAAAATTTAGCAAATCCCAACTTCATTTTTAACTACATCTTGTAATCTATAAATTGAAACATATCTTGAAAGTTAGTAAATCATTTGATCATTAGAAGTAATTCATGGTTTATATTTTATAAAAAAAAAAAAGTTATCTCATGCGAAAAGTTAAAAACGGATGGTCTTTTTATAGTTCGTTAAAGACTTATTATTACGACGTCAACAAGACCAATTATAAAATATAACTCGCAATAGTCAAGTATATACTACTACTACATGTGAATAATTTTCATCCTCAACTCCCGCACATTGTTTCCTTAAAATCGAGCAATAAGTTCGTAAAATCTTGGAGGGAATTATGAAGATTGTGAAATCCACCAGCAGTGAGAGAAAGAAAAAAGGGAATAAATACGTCGAAAAGAACTTGAACGACCTTATTGAACTCGAAGCACAATCTCTCTCCATCTCTCTCTCTCTCTCTCTCTCTCTCTCTCTCTCTATCCATCTACAAAAAAGAAAAGAAAAAAATCGGTTCTTTCTCTCTCTTCTTGATAATAAGAATCTCGTATCCAACTTTAGATTCTTCTCTTGCACGTGCAGTTGTCTCCTTCTCTCGTTTATATTCCTTATGCTTTCTCATTCGTTGTTCGAATCGCCGCCCGAGTTTCTTCACAATCCTCCCTCCACTGTGAACAAAATAATCCCTTAACGAACGGTCGCTTCATCCAACTCCTTCTCGTGGCAGTGAAGCATCAGTTCGGCAAGCCTTCCGATAAATAAACCGAGGTAAAAGTACATTGTCCAATTACAATAATGAGATGGCGGGGGTCCTCGTTAACGTGAACGTTCTCTTATATCGAATATATAGAGATATGTATATAGAAGAAACGGGAGAAAGAGATGAACTGAGAAATACGTTGAGGCAAAATGATAGCTTGAATGGTTCGAGCGTTGATGAAAAAAAAAAAACGCCAAGAGATGCATTACTACACAAATATATTAAACAGATCTCTCGAAGATGTCATGAGCAAGAACCAAATTTAGAGCCTCTTTTCAGCCTACAATTGTTCAATAGCGGCCGATTTTTTAACCATCCTTTATCTCAAATTTGTCAAGTCATCGTACGTTAAAAAAGATTCAAAATTTTTAATAAAAGCTATCAAATTCAAGAAATATAAAATTAATCATACGAAAACATTTAATTAATATTCCATTTTTTTAGCACATACATATATTTTTTTTAAGAAAAAGTAATTTTCGGATAAAATCTAAATGTTGGCACATAAAACAAGAAGCCAAAAGATGTGGCTACTATGAGTATATATTGTTAGATACAGACACTAAGGTAACAAGATATCTATTGGAGTATGAGGTTGCTGTGTTGGAGACATAACGAGAGAGAGAGAGAGAGAGAGAAAGTGCAAAAAAAAAGGCAAAGGGGTAGTTTCAAGGATAAGAAGAAAAGTAAGAAAAATAAAGAAGACGAAGCGCAAAAGAACCCGAGTACAGCGCGGTCTACATTATCGTGACGTGTAATACAATATGCAGATAGATATTTGCATCTCCCACATACAATATCCGCAGAGCTAACCCCACCAGCGCATAGAGACCACTACCCCTATACACGGAGGTGATGTTGCGCGATTGGGGAGGTGAATAGAGCAAGAGAGGACAAGAGAGAAAGCGAGAGAATGAAAGAGAGAGAGAGAGAGAGAGGACAAGTTACCACTGAAGGTGAATGTGGGTGGCTCAAGTCGCCCATGATGCTGTTGGGTGTGGAAGAGAGAATGAAGCAGCAACACAGGGGGGTAGGAGATCCTTAGAGCTATAGGAGGACCAGGAGGGATGCTCTGGGAGATTCTCCCTCTCTCTCGCTCTTTTCGGCTCTCGAATAGACCGGACACGAGAGCGAGAGAGTTTCTCTCCTTTCTCTCTCTCTCTCTCTCTCTCTCTCTTTCCATCTTCTCTCCACGTAGGTCTGGGCATTCTGATGGTGGGGGTAAGAAACTGTGAAATATCGATTAAGTTTGCCAGTAAGACAAGGAACGTCCGCGGGCTTCGGGTCGCTATGTATATATAGCAGGTTTCTCGAAGGTGCTTACTTACGGGAGGGGAATTGCTCGGTCTCTCCTTGTCTTCCTCTCTCTCTCTGTCTCACTTCCTCAACACCATGCATACCAGGAGACCCTTGGACCATGTCGTCCTTCTTCATCGTCCGCTCTCGGTTCGAGGCTCTGGTCAGGGGTGGTGGAAGGTGATATGAGCATTGTATCGGGGAATTAACGTTACTCTCCTTACCCTCCTGACTCGTTTTTCCCTCCTAACCCTCATGTGCTATGTATATGCACATATATATATATATATATATCCGTATATGTATGTATGTACGTATAGCCGTGTCTTAAGGGTGCGAGGAACTGAGAGTCCACTGGCAAGTTCTCTTCCTCTCACCGCAGTTTCCACATCCCGCCTTTGAACCAAAGCTTCGTTTCCATCGTGTATACGACGAAGGTAGTGTGTTTCTCTATCCCTCCCCCCCCCCTCCCTCTTTCTCTATGTCTCATGCTTCTCGCGAGTTTCCTTCTATACTTCGCGTCTTCCCCGTCGTCGACTTGGCCTCTGGTCGTTCTCACTATATACATAGGTGGCCTTCCTGCTACCAGCACCTTTCTGCTTTCCAGAGTAAGAAAGGGAGACAGAGAGGGAGAAACGTGCACGAGAGAGAGAGAGAGAAGAAGAGATTCGTTGACTCGACCCACCGTCGTTGTCGCTGCTACTGGCAACCCTTACGTTCCTCATACTCTAAATCGGGTTGTTCTCCACCCACAGTACCGCTGGACCCAACACACTAGTCGGCGTCCTCGCTTCTTCTCTCTCTCTCTCTCTCTCTCTCTCTCTCTCTCTCTCTCTCTCTCTCTCACGCTCTGTCTCTCTCTATGCTTCTATATGCAGCTACGAGATCCCATAGCTCCTTCGTCTTTAGTTCCTGGCTGGAGACCACGTACGACGTTGTGTTCTTCGTCTACTCTAGGATTGCTGCTGGACCCTGTATATATATCCAAGAGCACCAGCATCAAACCTGTACGAGAACAAGAGAGAGAGAGAGAGAGAGAGAGAGAGACAGAGAAAGACGAAGAACTCTCTTTCAAAGTCTGGTGACCGTAAGGTTCGACTCCCCTCCCTACGTCGTTAGACTACGTTGCCAATTCATCTTACCAAAATACTTTAGAAAACTTGTCTCTACTTCGCTAAACTCGTGGTTAGAACACTCATGGTTGTCAAAATTATTTAACTACTATCAAACAAAAAATTATTAATAAAGATTCATTAAAAAAATAATTTCTTAATGGAAAAAAACTCACAAGATAATCACCTATGAGTGGAAAATGAAAAATCTATCATTTTTAATGTAATTGTTTTCTTTATATTCTATATAATATGATTCGATAACCACAACTCCGATTCTTATAAAATTTATGAAAAGGGTTAACGAGAGTCTTTCGCGAGAAATACTCAGCGCGTAATAACCATTTAATTAATTTTTAGCGATGCGCCTTGTACAGCCTGCTTGCTTGACCCTGACAGTATTATTTATGCATAGTTAGTATTTTTGTAAATAATTTTCATTTGGTAAGCTACTTAATCAATTCCAAAAAAAAAACATAAAAACAATAAAAGTGTGATCATGATTAAAAAAGATTATAAATTTTCGCTTTATTTCAAAATAGCCGATAAAATTAGTGACTCGAAATGTGCCCCAGACATGTTCTACCCTTTCAGAGCTTCCCTATAAAGTTACTCCATTTCTCTTATACTTTTACTAATTGGTTTTGTCACGATTCCTCTATATCCCTTGTAAGAATTTCGCTGCATCTTCAAAGTGAAATCATCTTGAAGGTTCGGGCAAAAAAAAAACACATATTATGATGATAATTAATTGTATGTCATCAAGAACAATGCGTCTAAATTCACAAAAATGTAACGGAATATTGTTGAGGAAGTACAAAGTGAAGAGAAACGACGAGATAAGCGAGGGAAAGCGATCATGGTTGGAATGCGCGATCATGTTGATGGTCTCGTGGATGCATGGAATCTCAGAACTCTGTGGAAAGTGTGCTACGGCGGTGGCGCACGCGACTATCTCTCTGTGGGCCCTCGCAGTAGAGAAGGTGAGAAGAGAGCAGCCATAAACAGCTTGTTGCTTCCAAGCAAAGTGCTCTCTGTTCTCGTCTCTTTCCTTCTTCTCTCTTCCTAACTCTCGACAAACGATTTCCTCGCCAATTTTCTCTCTCTCTCTCTCCCTCGCGTTTAAGTCGCGTTATCCTCGCTACGCTCTAGGGCAACCCAAGTTTTCGTCCAGCCTGAGTCGTTAGAACATGGTGGAACGTTTTTTCTTTTCTTTTTTTTATTTCACTTTTATACCGCTCACGATGCTACATTTTTACCTCGAAAAAAAGCGCGTCCTATTTAATTGTATCAACGCATTTTATTGTCACCGCGGCATATATTTAAATAAGTAAAACAATTATTTGTATCTTATCGACCATTTATAATCATTAAACAATTAAAAATGAAGTGTTGCAATATTATCTCAGCGATGTTCATCTCAAATCGATATCCTATATAATAAAGTTTAAATGAAGCTTACAATAAATCTTCTTGATTCTATGACTGTATTAAGGCATGTTATCATTTTGTAAATTAAAAAAAAAAACGAAATATTTTTTGGTTTAAAATATTCTTTGAAATGTGTAGAATTGAAAATGATTCTTCATAACGGTGACTAAAACCTTATTCTAATATTATAAACCGATTATGAGCAAGCGTTTCTTTGGTTTTGGAAATATATTTCAAATCTGCGTGTCAAATTACTCTTTTAATTTTCAACGGATGGACTTAAAAACTCGAATAATTCTTCTCCGTAGAATAATCTAGGGATGTACGTAGGGTTTTTTTTTGAGGTAGACATAAAATATTCTACTCTCAATTTATTTCTTGTAAAATAAAAATTCATTAAAAGCTTTTAAAAAATTGCAGACCAAGTTGGAATCCTTAAATAAATTTTAGAAGTATCTTCATTAGGATGAATTTTAAAAATAAGAAAAATCAAGTGGCCGAGGAATGAAAGTTCGTATATTCACGGAAAAACGTTAATAAAATAATTATGACTCATCATTATAGATATTCCTTAAATTATACCTTCTTTATCGACCGATACTCATCCCCTCAGCTTGGACGACAATTTTTTTGCTGAAGAAAAAAAACCCTAATCTTGTTCGATCTGACTCACAGCAGAAATCATGATAAATGGTGCGAGGGGAGGGAGAATACGAGAAAAGAAGAACAATGCGTCAAACGCACCGACTTCCGCAAGAATTATTGTACTCACGTATATATATATATATATATATATATCTCCGAAACTATTAACGTGACGTGCATCTACGCACTCTACGTGTGTCTTTTGCGGTGCAATTTCGTTCGAGAACGTTATACGAAAAGTTTATACGTATATATTGTATGCTTAGAGTGTATAGCCTAGGCAGTACCGCGACTTTTCGAAGAGAAAACAATGCCATGAACAATGGTCGCGAGAGTCTTGAAAGAGAGGAGGGCGGAGTAGGGAGGGGGAGAGGGAAACAGAAAAAAAGGAACGTAGAGATACACGGGAGACTCTGACTGCCACAACACCTGTCATTAACAGTCGTTATTAACGCATGGCTACTTCGCTCTGGCAAATACCCCACTCATCTCGTGCTGGACTCGCTCATGACGAGGGCAAAGTGGCAGTACGAGAGAAGAAGAAGTAGTACGAGGAAATACGAAGGAAAAAAAAAACAAAAGTTATGCGACGATAGAGGCGTGAATGGTGGATCCGTATACTCTGGTCGATCTCTTTGACCATTATAAATATTAGAAAAAACGATTTTTTACTTTGTCAGTTTTTTCTCGTAATCTATTTCGTGATATACCGCAAACTTATTATCATGAACATTAAGATAAAGTCATTGAAATTTGAATCAAACTATGAATTTTAATTTCTTACACGCGAACGACATCTGAATCACTAGAAATAATATTAAATTTGTAAAAATTGAAATTAATAAAAAAAATAAATAAAATGGTGAAAAATTGATTTGACTCCGATAGAAACTGATTCGTTTTTTACGTTTATAAAATTCTCAAAACTGATATTATCCACTGAAATATCTTTTTCGGTCACAAAATGAGATATGTTGTATTCTGGTTTCAGATTATAATATCATTTATTTTGTCAATTTTGATAATGATTCGCATATTTCTTTTTCAAATTATAAAAATTATTTGACCAAACCTTACCAGATTATATGTAGTAGAAGGAAAACAAATCATTTGATTTATTAAATGTTAAATTTTAATCATTGTTTAGAGTCTTTTATTCAATGTATAATAAAACATGCATATGCAAATGCAGAGAATTAGACGCGTCTCTTGATGCATGAGTTTATATACAAGAGGCTCGGTCCAGCCTCCAAGATTTTTATTGAAATAGTGGATGCTCAGGCATACATCAACTGTAAAATCTTGCCATGTTGTTAATCATTCTCTCTCTCTCTCTCTCTCTCTCTCTCTCTCTCTCTTTCAACGAGAATCGATTATATTTGGATCGACGATGATAATGCCAGTATATCATTAAGGGTAAGAAGGAACTTAGGGAAGGCTTTCGAATCGGGTTTGAGGATTCGTGGAGGGAAGACTGAAAAGGAGGTTGCGGAGGTCGCAGTGGCTTTTCATGTGCTGGTATAGTGTACACATATAGTTATAGGCGCATACACACATATACATGTATATATATATATATATCATACATAGCCGCAAGATATTGCATCGAAATGCGAAATTCGTACAACGTGGAATTATCGCAGAAGGCATGCGAAGGAGTTGAGCTGGACCTGCCGGAGCGAAGAGAAAGATAGAAAGGGGTTGGAGGGTTGAGACAGAGGGATGGCGGGACTAACCACTTCGAAGAGGAGCAAGGAAGGATCCTGGCCAACGGAACTCAAGTTCCTGGATGCTTAGTGCATGTATATACATTTATACATATATATGTATATATACATGTGGCAATACACATAAAACAAAATGGCGTAACCAACATCCCTTAACCCGTTGAATCGTTCGGATTACGCCCTTTTATCTGAACTCTGCAAAACGACTCGAAGGATTTCCTCGATGGGGTGTATATGTGGAAGGGTAAGAAGGTGTGCTGGCCAGATAGGAATAGGTGGAGATGGACAAGCTAGAATGGGTCGAAGGAATGGATAGATGGGAAATAACACGAGATGCCAGAGTGAAGCAAGAAGAGAATGAGAATGTATACGCGAGAAGGAAAGCAAGGTAAGGGGATGATAGAGAAAGAGAGAGGAGGTATCCTGGATACGCGATGTTGGTGATGGTGCGCCGTTGCCCAGTGTCTAAGAGATGGACTACGAGAAACCGGGACTGAAAACACGTAAGGAAGGATGTGGGAGAGCAAGGGAGAGATAGAGTGAGAGCCCCGAGGGCGCTAAGGCTCGCGAGGGTTCTGCTAACCCTTGGCCAAGCGAGGCGAAACCACCCCACCTCCCGCGCCCCCAAGGTCCAGAATAATCTACAATCCATATCAGTCTTAGGTTGTAGTCCAGCAGCGAACACTGCAGACCCCTCTTCGCTCTTCCTCTCTCTCTCTCTCTCTCTCTCTCTCTCTATCTTACAAAAGGACGACAAGCGAAAGCCCTCTCAGTTTTGGTGCACATATATATATTGCTAAAACTACCCTTAGCAATCCTCTCACCCTCTCTAGTTTTCCCTCCTCCCCCTCTATCTCTTGCTATCTCTCTCTCTCTCTCTCTCTCTCTTCTCGGACGTCCTTTCCAGGCCTCGAACTTCCCTTCTTCTCTCCTGACAACCCCGCTGCTGGTCGCTCTCTCGCCATTTGCCTATGATCGTTGCTTCTCTCTCCCTCTCTCTTTCTTACTCGATCCCTCTCAATCTCGCTGGTGGTCTTCTCAGATTCTCCAGAGTCCGTATCTCTGTTAGCCCCCTCTTCCTCGCTAGCCTCTTCTACTTCCACTCGCCGTCTTGGCCGCAACCCTTCCTGCTAGCAGTTGGCTAGTCAATACCCACACGCGTTCCTTACCTACGATCCTTCTCTCTGTCTCTCTCTCTCTCTCTCTCTCGCTCTCTCTTTCCCTCTTCCTCTTGACTCCTTACGACGTAGCTTATAAATATATATACGTCTATGCAACAGTGAGGAATGGCGCGAATACCAAACTGCCGATATATACTATATCGACAACAGGGATGGGCAACATCCCCAAATATAGAAAATCGCTCCAAAGTGTTTGTTAATAAGGAAAAAAATGTTAAGCATCTCATTTTTATAAATGTTATATACTATCGAGTCAAAATTATTTCCGCAAATAATTTTAAGGACACGGATAATTGGTATGAGATCTGACGTACGGATTTAAGAAAATTTGAAGAAAGTCTGGATGCTCAGCGCCTAAATAAATACACACATCAAGATTCTTAAAAAATGAATTTTTCAATTTAAATCCACCAAGATCCTTGGCAGTTCATAATTAAATTGAATAATTATCCAGAATAACACTGTTCTACATGAAACGATGTGTGGAATTTTCTGTTCATTATTGAATCAAAAAAATGTTTTGGGGAATTTTCCATCATCGATTCCGATTCATTATTATTATTTCGCAATTTATTATTTCAGGAAAATCGCTAATGGTGGAGTAAAAACTGTTTCTCTTAGTAGTGGCGATTCTTTTCCCTCTTGTTTTTCTTTATAGCTGTCCTTACACAGTGCAATGCTGCTGCATATAGTGTACTGCACATCCAGGGTTCCGTTGTATACCCTTCCCCTATAGTGTATATGTATATGACCGGGCAATCTCAACGTATCTCCGCACCACCCCTTTCTCTCGGGCGTTCTCCCTCTCTATCTTTCTCTCTCTCCCTTTCTCTCTTCCTCAGTGCCTTTTCACCTCGCTCGCAGCCCCTCAAGTAACGATGAAACTACCCTGGGCTACACGCGCAAACACATAACATCTTGGACGATAAATTCCCTCGACAACTCGCGTATCGCTGACTCGATACGCCGTTCTCGGTGCTCTGTTCTCGACCTCAACCGAGAAACAGCATTTCGAACAGCAGCTCGATCGAGCGGACATACCATCTTGAATAAAGATATATATCTAATATATATGTATATTGTATATATAATAAAAAT
>JABMBV010003723.1:0-10981 GCA_018906735.1 Mesochorus sp. PSUC_FEM 10030011 | reverse complement strand
TCGAAAATCCTACGTGATTGGATATTTGTTTTTTTTTTTTAATATAATTTAAAATTGATCGGTTTGGTCGATCACTAATAATATTCTATATTCTATATTCGATTCTATATTCTATATTCGAATAATTAAATACTAATGATTTTATTGTTTGTAAATACATATCGAAAGAAGTATCTTACAATCCAAGTAATAAAAAATAATGGTAATAAATAGTCCCATAAAAATTGCGTTGATTGCCCTTGGCTGATTTCAAAATCATTCCACTTTATTCATTCTGTTTCGGTAGGTCAGATCGTTTATTTTTCGAAGGGCAAAATTCGACCGTAGCCGAAGGCAACAAACCGTGCGGCAAATTCAAGACAAATTCCAATGGGGAGGTTACGTTTATATATCTTGCCGCTAAGACAAGAGAAAGGAAGATAGAGACTGAGAGAGAGAGAGGGAGAAAGAGAGAGAGAGAGAGAGAGAGAGGGTGAGTGAGAGAGAGAGAGAGTGAGCCTGAATCAGCTGACTAGGAAAACTGACCTAATTATTATGCATTTATTCGCGCGTATTCAAATGCGCTGGGCATCCGCGACGGCGGATTCTCTTGCGCTCGCTCTCGATCGCTATACAGCCGAATATACAGCATGAGAGGAAACGAGAGAGAGAACGAAAGTACCTTACACTCTCGCACATACACAAACTCGCCGCGAGAGCGAGCTTCTGTCTCGATCTCACTTTGCTAACTGAACGAACGAGTCGACATATCCCTTTACATTCGCATACATACTAGTCACGTACGCTCTTCGTTGCAAATGGGCCCGCAAGATATTTCGGGGTCCATATTAGCATCAATTATATCCTCCAACAAAATCTGTATCCGCAAGATCTTGTACGAAAACTAGTGTCCCCAATAAATAGCCATTTTTATCCTGAATCCGCAGCGTCATATCTACGACAATGCCGTAAACCATAACGCGTATATATTCACAAAGACGAGATACTGGAAGATGCCTTCGATAAGAGGGTTGAGAAGGTGGATACAGCCTATATAGATCTCTCGGTGTGGCCAAAGAGACTCCACGGGTATGCAAGAAGGGGTTGTAAAACGTGAGAGAGATGGTAAATAAGAGAAAGATATAGATAGAAAGGGAAAGAAAGGGAAGGAACAGAGGGAAAGAGGAAAAACGGAAACCGACAAGGGGCTCGAGGCCAGAGAGAAAGAGAAGCAGTTGGGTAGACGAAGTGAGGAGGGGAAGGGAGGGAGGGTACAAAATACCTCGCTCGTGTCCCGTTCGGTGTAAGCGTCGGTACGCCTGTCTGTCGGTCGATGGTTTGGTTTTGTCCGTGCAGCGGGTATATTGTAGAGGTGTGGGTGGTAAAGGCAGGAGTTTTCTCTCTCTCTCTCTCTCTCTCTCTCTCGCTCTTTCTATCTCACGTTTGCTCCCTCCCTTTGGGATAGAAGAGAGAGAGAGAGGCCAGGAGGGTTTGCGGGAGGGCGTCTCGGCGCCATGCTGATTTGCATGTTGCGCCGCCATGACGGCCGCCACCGCCGCCGCCGCCGCCGCCGTTCGCTCCTCCACTCGCTCCAACACTCGCGCTTGGGGCTGAAAGGGGGTTGAAGAGGCACGAGGGGCTCGCATCGATCGTTTTCGTCCGTCCTCGCCCATCTTCCCTCCGCGTTTAAACCTGACTCTCTCTTGCTCTCGTTCGGCGGACCTCGATGTATACTTATGTATATATATATAGAGTATTCAAGCACTGTTGTGTGTAATACATGGGTATCGTTGCTTTTTCATTTCACAGTTTTTCTACACTTCCATTGGGTTTGTGAAAAAAAAAAGAACAATAATAAACTATAATGAGCGATAAAAACGTATAAAAAGTGAGCTAAAAAAACGATAAAATTGTTTCTAAATCGTAACTATATGAATTTGACGGCGAAACAGGGTGATAAACCATTAAGAAATTTCCTACACAACGAATTCATAACATTTTGAGCATGTGAATAGTGTTTTTTAACAATTTCTTATAAATAATGATAGCGCGGAGTTCAAGCAACAGCTCGGCTCCTTGAACGCGAAAGCTCTTGGCCTCATTATACGATGTATTGTTTATATATGTATGTAAGTAAGTCTCACTTAACGTCCTCGGTCGGCGTATATCGGCAGTACATTGCGAATAACGACATCGGTAGCCCGGAGTAGGCTACGGACCCTTGCTAATTTGAATGCACGCCAACGCTACGGGGTGTATGTGTTCATATATACATTGTTGTACATATACAATGTGCATACACACACACACACACACATACACATACAACATCGAGAGAGAGTTTACGCGATCCCCGGGCATGGTTCGCGCGTGTGTCGCGATACACGAGTCGTCGACCGGGTCTGCAGCTATACGATGCTATAATCGTTTCCTTGTTGTTGCATTCTCATGATACGGTCTTTTTTTTTTCTCTTCTCTTCACGACTTTTCTTTATAGACACTTGCGCGTATTAGATAGGAGTTGAAAAATACAAGAGGGAGAGCGAGAAAACGAAAACGAGGGAAGATAAAATTTAATGGCTAGCAGGTAGTACTAGGAGAAGTTGTTACAGTGGATGTAATACGCACGTACTATTACTATCCACATATATACACAACTTTTTTTTTGCAAAATAGTAGAAAAAATGTGCATATGCCCGGCAGAGACACACCAATAGTGGCGAATGTGCGCTCTATATTTACTTATGCAGCCGTAGAATAAAGCAGGGGTTGCTACCAACGCGACAGATCCTCGTGAATGCACAGGCTTGCCTCTGTTTGTTTTCGTTGGACCACATAGCGTGATACGTTTGCGTAATGCCGTACATCCGTCGCTCCTCTTTCCCTCCCAGCCCCCCTCTCTCTGTTCGTCTCTCTCTCTCTCTCTTTTTCTATTTCACTTTTGCAACAGGACCCGAAGTAAAGGGACAGGGAGTGGACAACCGCGCAAGCGGAATCTGCCGGCAGTAACTCATCCTCGCAACCGAGCGTATTCGCGGATACCTTCACTCTTCATTTTCATTCGTTCCTATTCCTCACGCACTCCCACCGAACACACAACGGCAAGCACGCAGAAACGTGCAAAAATGAAAGAAAAAAAAAAGAAATATATGTTGCAATAAAATGTCCTATGTGGAAACGAAAAACGTGGAGATGAATGCCGCTGTAATTCGTACCGCGGTTGACTGAGAGTGTCGACAAATATGTTATTTTATCCTGACGCGACGTGACACGTTCCCGATAAAATTCCCGTATAATTTAGGCACCGTGAGAGGCGTACGACGTGATTATGGTACGACGTAAACAACGTATCTTCACTTTAAAAAATCTAAAAGTTTTAATGATTTTACGAGAATCGTTTAACAAGACAGGACTTAGTGTCCGTAACTTGACGTGCAAGACAACCATCCAACGAGCGAGGGAAAGAGAGAGAGAGAAAATCTGGAAATAGCGACACCTGTATTGACTGCGAACACGGTCGACTGTGATATCATAATGACGTAATTGAATGTTAGCTATATATCCAATATGCTCAACCCCTTCGTGCGTCCTCTATGCGATTCGTATACGTAGCTAAATACATAGATAACTAGTTAGTAGTATTGGATCGAATGGCTTGATGACATGGCTTCAAAGAGACATTATATTCCATGATGATATACCAAAGTGAAACGGCGCTAATAGAAATCATTTGATATGTGTTACTGATTATTCTTGAATATACATTTTGAGTAACGATTTTCTATCAATCACATATAAATCATATAACTGATAAATTATAATAATGACAGAGTACAATTGAATTTGATCGTATAGTAGTAGAAAGTAGCAAATCGAAGATAATACCATTTTTTTTATTTGCAGAAATAAATTATTACTATAATTGATTCAAATATAAAAATTTTTTAATCAATAAATAATCGTCTATACCATTTTTACAATATTTGTGAATAAAATGATAATTTTAAACCTAAAGTAATATAGATAAGCTTAAATGTTTCGCATAAAATAATGTGAAATAATCTAAATATAATATAAAAATCTGTAAACCCACTCAATATATATGATCGTAACTATAACCATCGTCAAAATAAATGATTCTACAATATGGTTATTTGATTATTCAATTATTAATTAACGAAAAAAAAATCATTTTGTTCAAATTTGATGAAATTTATTAAATATAAACGAAGATAGATGAGCTATATATAAGCTCTTTATCAACATTTTTTATTCAAGTGAAACGAATTATTGCAATAGATCTAAGCATATCATATATTTGAATAAATCATATTATGTTTGAACAACACAAAAAATTTGAAAAAAAATCATAACAAATGTTGCTGTTACATAAACGAGTTTTAGATTTATTTTATCATTTCATCAAGCGCAAGTATATTGATCGACTTTAAAATTTAAGCCTTCAAAAATAAATACAAGACTTCGATATTCAATTATTTTCAATTCCAAACTTCACGAGATTATTTTTCCATGAAGTCCAATTCAAGCTGAAAATGTAGCCTTGTATATAGAACCGTTGAAGACTATTCGAGTTTGACAGCCTAGTTGTAAAGTCGTTGGCGCTGCTTCGATTGCCACGGTTGCGGTAGGACTCACATACGGGCTTCTCTTTTATGACTTCGAGGTCGAACGAAACTTCCCGGAAAATCCTTCGTGAGCTCGTAAAAAGCACCAGAGAAAGTGTCTTAGAACAAGCAAGAGAGAGAGAGAGAGAGAGAGACAGACAGAGAGAAAGATAGGTATAAACAAAAAGAAAGAGAAAAGAAAGCTAGGCCAGAGTGAACAGGAATGTATGGTGTCGATATATAGAAACTTCAGTTGTATAGTTTTCGTGTACATAGCTATATATGGGTACGTAGGATAATGCGCGGTGGAGTATAAGAGTAGAGATATAGTAATGTGGCACGGGCTAAGAGAACGGTGGTGGAATGATATTGGAAGTATAGAAGGGGAGAAACTGGTAAGAGTATAGAGCAGTGTGAGAAAGAGTGGAGAAGATAGAGAGAGAGAGAGAGAGAAAGCCTCGGATGCCGTGGACCCCTTGGATGGCTTGCCTCATGAAAGATGCATAAGACGACTCACCGGGGGCGCGATAAAGAGTCGACAACAGACAGACCGACAGTCACCCCTGCCTGCAGCCCCTAATACTCGCTGCAATACACCAACACGAGGAACGACCCTGACTGCAGCAGTTCCAATACTCGAATATATATATATATATATACACATCCAATCCACCTCCAACCCTCTGAGCTCGTTGCGTCTTCCTCTTTCGTCTTTCCCCTTCTACTGCTGTCTCCCGGAGCTCGCCGCCACCCACCACAGGGGGTGGTTCCACTATCAATTAATTATAATCTAGATTGATGGATCCGATCGGCGCGTATCGGAGATTAGTCTCGCTGCTGTCGTTTTTTTCTAGGAAAGCACGTTATTCCGATGTTGTATATACTTTTCTATGTATATATATATATTGGATATCTTAGTATCGCACGTTACATAGAAACTGTGCTTGTATATATATTTATTGTGTCAGTGATGTTTCTGCACGGTGGATGGATATGTCATTGAGAATTACAACCCATGTCCACCCTTCCAGCATCCTTAACTCACGAGAGTTGAGTTGACTCAGCTGGACTTTGAAAACAAATATAAAAAAAAAGGAATAAAAAAAAAAACTGCAACTAATCGCACTTTGTAGTCTCGATTTTTTTATATTGTCATATATGATGATTCAACGCATTACTTCTGCTACCAATCCAAAAGAGCCAACGTTAATATTTGGCAATATTAGAATATATTCAACGATATATATAGGAAAATGAGTGGGGATCGGTGTTTGAAAACTGCGAGTCGCTGACTGTTGGTTCGTGTATATCTCGTAACTCTGGCTAGCGTTACGTTTCCGAGGTCTGTAGGCTAATGGCATGCAAGCAAGCAAGCAACCGACCAACCGAGCTCTCGGCTCCCGTCCGCGTCGGTCGATAAGGATTAGCATTTTTATGGGTCTATCCCGCTTATGTGCCACGGCGCCTCGTGCCACCTTGTTTCCTTCTGCACACTCTTCGCACACGCGCCACACCAAACGCCTTCTCATAACACACATATATATATTATATATGTGTATGTATGTATGTACGAATATATATACGCACACCTTCACAATTGTACTTTCATGGATAGTCTATTATTTCTATACTGTTCTTGGTCGATTTGGCCATAACTTCAACACAGACAGAGAGTGTTGATTATGCGCAGGAATGAGATGCGATCCGATCCAATTCACACGAACCATCCGACGATGTTATGTGTGTTTATACCATGGCCGTAGAAGGGAATTTTACGCTTTTTCATGCCACTCCTAAGCGTCAAAAACAGGAGTCCGGACTCACTACTTTCACGCTCCTTTTTTTTGTCAATGCATTCGATAGATATATGCTCGCAGGCTGGCTATACGAACGATGACAAGGGTCCGAGTATGAAACCCTCGAAATCTTCCATTTTCATCTGTCTTATGCCATTTAATCGACTTTTGCAGCATCACACTCTTTTTCTCTTTCCATTACTTTTGTCATGTGCAATTTTATTGAAACCAACTATTTGCAGCAGTATGTGTATTCTTTGTATATTATTAAAAATTAAATCTTTTCGTACGTTAGAAAAATTGTTTTTCATGAAGATAATTTGTGTGGATAAAGAAAAAAAGAAATATTTTTTCAAAGTTTATACGAGTGATGGTTCAAGGTATTGTAAATCTGTAAAGCTCTACGGAAAGCATCGGGTTGGAAAACTGCATTAAAAGAGCCGGGTTACATATATACCAGTAATTCAATGTATATATACATACATGTATAGGATCGGTATCGCGTCGAGGCACGAGCCTCGAGCATTTCGTATACGTGCTGTGCTACGCGGCACTTGGCGGAGTAAACACGCGTGTACGTCGCCGTAAAGCTCGCGTACGGGCCATGGGGTGTTTAGTGCGTATTAACGGGGCGAGTCAGCCATGGAGCGGGGGAGACAAAGAGAGCGAGAGAAAGAGAAAGAAAGAGAGAAAGAGAGAGAGAGAGAGAGAGAGAGAAAGAGAGAGAGGGAGAGCGAGTGAACGAGAGAAAAGGAGAGTTAGAGGGTGGCTCGAATAAGCGTCGAGGAGGCTCGGCACGTCGAAGGGCCGTCGTCGGCGTCCGACAGGGTCGCGCTTCTCAGGCGCTTGCGCGTTTCTATGACTACCATAGTCGCTATACGCCCCCGCAAGCTGATCTTCCCGTTCCATCGGATCGCCTCTCTTCGCAAGCGCAACCCCCATCCACCCCCTATATCCTCATCGCCCTTCGCAACACGTACCATCGTGTTCCCCTCCGTCCTTCCGCTTCTCCGCCTTCCGCTATCCCTCTCTCATGCCGGGTCTCGTCCTCGCTTTCACTCCCTCACTCCGTTTCCTCCCGTCCCTTCGTCGCTCACTCCATCTCCATTCCGTCACTACTGCCGGCTTGCCTCGTCGCATCGCTTCCCTCCCTCCCCTTTCCCCCCTTCGCCCTCTATATGTCACCCTTCTATAACGCGTCTGAATCTATATATAACCCTCGTACTCTTAGATATCGCGCTTCTCGAACCATCCTCTCTTCTGCAATGTTTGCGCCGTTCCGCCTCTCGAATCTTGAATTTAACGTTTTAACGCATCCACCTTTACCTCGATTCCCTCACTTTCTCGTGAGAAAGAGAGAGAGAGAGAGAGAGAGAGAGGAAGAGAGAGAGAGAAGGTACCAAGGACTCAGATACTATTCTCGTTACATACAGATCGTATTAGCATATGCGCGTATTAGAGCTTTTGCTTGAGAAACCGAGCTCCTTTCTCTTCTCTTTCTCACGAGTATATTTACTGTTTTGTATATATTTTTGCCAAGTTGCAAATTATTAAGAGCCCTGTGTTTGTAGAAAAGAAGATACAAGAACACGTTTATCGAGAGACCAAACAACACTTACTATCACGTTCACTACACTTTATGGTAATTATTTTGTATACACCGCTTCTCCGTATTGTTTGATCCTCAAGTTCGTTTTATAAAAAAAAAATGTTCATGTTTTACACGGTCAAGAAAATTAATGTAACAAAATCTACCTAGAGTATACTTATTTTATAATATCAACGCCCAAGTCCCAAAACATCTCCATAAATATTCAGGACTTAAATCAGATCACTCGAGTCATTTACGTTTTCAGAATAAAGTGATTCTAAAAAATTCTAAAATTCAAACAATTATTGTCACGTTTAGATTATTCTTTGATCTAAATTTGATATAACCGTTAAAAAATAATTTTGAGAAATATATCAAAATATTTATTCAATTATGTATAAACAGTTTATAAACAAACTGCTGATAATTTACCACGTGATCTCTTTTTTTCTTACTACCTGATTACGAAATACTGCGACATTTCTTAATGCATGTAACAATGTTAATGAGACGATTGCGTTTCGACGTTACGGTGTAAAAATTGACTGAAGAGGAAAGTGCCGGGACGCATAGTGTTGAAAGCTCTCTTGTACGTGCCGTGTCTTGGTCGTGTCGTTGAATAAAAAAGAAATAAAATAAAAACTAGTGCATGCGCCAGGGGAGTACTTTACGATATTTTCATCGGAGCATAAGTAGATGGAGCGAGGTGAAGCTATATACATGCATATATGCAGTTTTTCTATATACACGTACGTAATAAAGTGCTTTATGCGCCCGAGTAACTAACCGCGCGCGCGCACCCGCGCGTTGGGCCTGAGTTACTCCGCGGAGTGCGATGCGTGTGTTTAACGTTTACTGGCGAGCGTTACAGCCGGTCGTACGCATAAATCGCTTTACGATCTGTCGCTAAAAACAGCATTTCATGTGAAACTGGGCGGGTAACGATGAAACGAATGTTATTTTGACGGAGCCGATTGTGAAATCGTGGGAATATCGTCGCTTCAACATTAGCTCATATAGCTCGTTAACCGCGAAATTGGGTTCTTTGACACCTCGGAAAAAAATGTTTTATATATTCTCGAAATATCTCTTATTTTTGCTTCTGCGAGCTCTGTTATACGAGATACGACTCACATATGCTATGAAAAAGAGTTAACCACTATTTTCATGGTATCCGCACGAATAATGTTTCATAAAATATATACGATTCTTTTTTTTTTTTCTTTTTCTTCTCGTTCGACCTATTTGTCTTTTTATTATTTCTCACTGTGGCGGTTTTGCGTTTAAAAAATATTACGTGGATGAAGCGCGTTCACCGTTTAAACTTTACTATGGGAAGGTGATTAATGCGATTTGTCTTTTGCGAGGAACTGTACGCGTATCTTCTATTTATGTGTAGCGTGGACGCGGTTCTCACAGAGAGCGTAGAGTCTCTCACAGAGAGAAAACGACAGAACCGCGAATCTATGTATATGTATTATTAGTGCATGTATGTGTGTGTGTACATGCGTGTTTGTATGTCTGTGTGTGCTTGAGTAGTGGTCGGAGGGGGACGTGGCAGGGTATAACCTCGTGTACAGCGCTAACCAGGCCGCGCCTGAGGGGGATTTGAGGTGGACCGCCTCCCTTTACCCCTCGATGGGTGAAACGGAGAACAAGATGATGGATGGTCCCTCTCACTCCACCCCCTTAACTGTGCTGCTGCTCTATAGCTGCGCAAAGTGAGGGCCTCCCGACGCTGACGACGATGCTGACGCTAATGAGCAAAATATGAGGCGCCACCCCCTTCGGCATTCTCACCCTCCTCATCTCGTCCCTTCTATACCGTTCCACTTTCCCGTGTGCACCCTCCCGTCTTCTCTTCCGTCTGACCTGCCGCCGACGCCACAGTCCTCAGGCTCGCAGCCGCAACCACAACGACCAAAACCTCTCCCTTTCCCCTATTCATATACTTTGACTTGGCACCCTTCGACTCTCATCGTAGCTCTCTCCCTGTCTCCACCTCGATATTGATTGTCGCCCTCTTAGACGCCTTATATTCCGAGATAAAAAGCGAGAGAATAAAGAAAAGATGCAAAAAAAAAAAATTCGGTAAGAGGGATGAAGAACTCGCAATAATATAATGTATAAGGAACAGGCCCTCGGTATTTGCTCTATTGAAAACAACACATTTCCCTTTGTCTTTCTCATTCACACTCAATGACTGATAATTCTACGGGATAAACCTAGTAACTACACAAAACTGGGGTGCATAATCGATTTTCATGGAATACGCAAAATGTCCATACAAGGGTAGTTAAAGTAAACCCTACCATAACCGTGACAAACATTCAATGAATATTGTAATAGTATTCTATGCAATAACAAGAAAGTTTACCAGATATTTAGGTATAGTTTCATGTTGTGTTAAAGAGACTTTCAGACTATACCATTATTTTATCACAAAAAAAACTCTATAAAAAGTTGAAAAGTTAGATAAACAGGTGTCCACGTAATATATAGTTAAACGAAAAAAAATTAATGGATAATTTTTTTATAAAACCTTCACTCAAGTTTCTAAGAAAATTGTGAATATATAAGGTGATGATGAGTCGTCAGCTCGTGAAACAAAACTAATTAATTTGGCGAATCATCGAGTCCTTGTGTAAACAGGCTGGTTCGATCTGTCTTCTCGGCACAAAATAGGGGGAGAATGTCGTTCGTCGAGCTTGGAATCGTGACGAGAAAGCAAGGGAAAATGGAGAGGGAGTTGGAAGGAGGAGGGGAGGGGGGCTGCTTTCAACGACCAGAGTAAAATGAAGGAGGTGAAACGGGATGGAGAAGAGCGAGGACGAGGAGTAGATATGGCTACAAAGGCGGAAGCAAAGATGGGAGCGCGAGGGGATCTCGTCCTTGGCTTGCTCACGGGGGATGGATATCAAAGGGGAAGATGAGGAATATCAATCCCCACGGAGGAAAACGGAAGAGAGATAAATATATATATATAGATA
>JABMBV010003712.1:0-10984 GCA_018906735.1 Mesochorus sp. PSUC_FEM 10030011 | reverse complement strand
GTTTTCAAACTTCAATCGGATATATACTAAAAAAAATAAATTGAGAAATATATGAAAAGTTACATACGAGAATTCAACAATTAACGATAATATTAAATTAAAAAAAAATTTATTTCAAAAAAACGAGAATATAACTTGAATGGGATTAATAGACTGACAAGTGCTTATTGATATTGTTATAAAATGACGATCAGATTCCATCAATTCAATTTCCTTGTGTAACTTATTTACAGTATACAATTATAACAGTATAAAATCTACAATTTATTGTTAATTCATGACACATTTCAGTGAGGGTATGAACCTTTTATACGAGACGAGATTATCAGTAAAAAAAAAAGAAGTGAATAGACAGATATGAACATCTGCTGTTGTATGGAAAAATGAATTGTTCCTTTATTCCGTTCGAAACTCGTTTATTGTTAATTAATTTATTATAACAATTAATCTGCAACATACTTACTCTTTATTTCATAATAAATATTGATTTATTTTCGTATTGCTTGGATCAAATCGAAAGAAAGAGTTGGAGTAAATTCATACTATTTTTCTGACCACCCGTTATATGCAATCTGTACAAACGTAATTATTCAAACTTATAAAGTACAGAGCAGCACACGATTGTTACGATGATGCAATATTAAATATAAAGAAAATAATGAACAAGAATCTTTCATGTTTTTAGATATAAGATCGAGAAATCGAGGTTATCGGTAGAAACAAAATCTTGACATTTAAATAGTCTCGAATAAAATGTATCCGAATAACAAATCAATGTAGCAAGCATTTTTTTATATTTTAAGGAAAATCGTTTTCCACGTAAAAATTATTTTTCACATTTACGCGATTAAATTTTGTAAATAGAAAATTGAATATAGTATTGAACTTTTACCGAAATTTTTCGGTTATTAACGATCTCAAAATAGAGATATTTATTGTTGAAATTCGCAATTTTTCAAAACCTTTCCGATAAGAGCCCATATTAAGAACGTAATTTTAAACAATACATATCTCGATTACTCAACGACAATTCCTTCTTAAATTTTTTACACATTACAAAGTAATGTTCAGGGAAATTTACTCAAATTTTCTATAAATTATCATGAAAAAAAAAATTATTTTATACATATATTATGATTTATTCGATAGAACCTCGTTCTCGAGTAATTCGATATTTTAAGTAAAAATGAGACACCCGGTATATCGGATCCAAGTTGCTGCACAGAATCATTGCTGTCACAGAATTCTGGCAACGCATGGCAACGTCGCCAGATGCATGCGTCAGCTGTTCCCCGAGTAAAATAAAGAAAGAAATAATAATGCGAAAAGGGTGAGCAATAAAAGTGTAATTGAGAGCATAGAAAACATAGTGTTAACAGTAAGATGGCCTGGACGAATTATCAGAAAATATTGGCCATGACAATGGTCGTTACTGGCTCGTTCAATACCTTATCCGTCAAGTGAGTAGTACATCGTGTAATTTCTCGCGTTCCTTTTTTTTTTTTTTTTTTTTTCATGTACGGAATGAGTTACAACGGGGCTAATTTCAGGTACGCGGACATACAGGTCGTCCCGGGTAAGGATGGCTCACCAAGAGAGTTCGATCATCCGTTTATGCAGTCTTGCTTCATGTTCCTCGGAGAGATGTTGTGCTTACTCGTATTCAAGATCTGTTTCGCTTACCTGAGCAGAAAAGCGGTGAGCCGCATGACAAAATAGTGCAGAAATTTGCAGCTACATAGGAATTTTCATAAATTTTCTTTATAACTTGGTTTTTTACTGCAATTACTTTGTTATTTATTGTTATTCACATATCTTGTTACCGTGAGCTTGGCCAATTATCTAAATGCAAATGCGATTCGTCGAAAGACAATGTTGGTCGCAACCTCGATTAAGTAACAATAATGAGACTGATCGTATTTTCGAAATTTAATTTTGTTATTTATTCAATGATGTTATTCACATGGAAATTCATCTCGTTACTATGAGTCACAATGTTTGTAATCACATGTGTTTTTCATCGCTGCATGCCAGAGATTTTTCATTTTTCGAAGAAAAACCAAAGAAACATTTAATAGAGAAACGTGGCCAACATTTTTTCCCTACATTCAATTTTTTTTTTTTTCCAATGTACACGAGAAAAAAATGTAAATTTAAAAATTTAGTTTTTACTCTACAGTGGACATTTTTTATTGTTTCCTGCAATGTATTGGAAAAAAGATTGAAATTATGGAGTATAAAAATCTTACATACAGTTATTGATATTGTTAATCGTTTTCATTGATTTGGACAACTCGGTTGTATTTAAAGAGACGAGATTGAGAATTGAGATTTTCAGCTTATTATTGATATTTCTCAATACATGTGTATTCGAGAAAATTTGATGAATTTTGAGAAGAGATTAAAAGATACAAAATAAATTATATACTGCCTGTGCCTTAGAAAAACTCACTTTACTCGTAATTGGCTAATTATCAAAATAGAAGGAAGAAACTGAAAAATTCTTCTTGAATACTAGTGAAAGATATTGATCACATATTACAGTACAGTCGCATTGAAATGAGATAAAGGTGTATTCATTTTGTCTTCTAGCATAGCATTTTTCACAAACAGTTTCAGCAAAAACAGCTGTAACCTTTTTTAAATATTTTTACATTAAATCTCTAGAAATTGTCAAAACCGACAAGCTTTTGGAGAAATGCTATTGAAACAAAATCGAATGAATATTCTCTAAAGGTGTTACTATTATTATTATTTTTTTTAAACCATAGGATGGCTCCGTGGATGTGAATTCATTGACCAAAGGCTCGCGCAATTTCAATCCAGGTCTGATGCTCCTTCCGGCATGCTGCGACATGCTGGCAACATCCATCATGTATGTAGGATTGAATCTGACATACGCGAGCAGTTTTCAGATGCTACGTGGTGCAGTTATAGTTTTCACGGGAATTCTTTCCGTTGGTTTTCTCAATCGAAAGTTGGGTCGGAGAGAATGGTCAGGGATTACACTGGTGATAATTGGCCTGGCCCTTGTAGGTGCAAGCGATCTCATACTGAACAAAGACTCCAACGTCAGTTATAATTCCATCTTGACCGGTGATCTCTTGATAATATGCGCTCAGGTAACGTAACTAAGGAAAAAAAACTTTTTATTTGGTTTCCTTAGCATTAGACATCGCAATGAAATGATAAAATTTAGAGAAATGTTGCATTTTGTAGTTAAATCTCTTATTCGGTGACTTTTAACATGAATTTTGTTTTAAATATTTTACTTTATTAATTTCCCTTTTACTTTTAACATTAATTTTGTTACTTGGTTTGACAGGTTATAACTGCGGTTCAAATGGTGTTGGAAGAAAAGTTTATTAATGGACAGGACATTGCGCCGCTTCAAGCTGTCGGCTGGGAGGGTATATTTGGCTTCATTGCAATTTGCTTAGCAATTATCCCACTGAATTTTATTCCCGGTAGTCCACCATTCGCCAACAATTCGCGCGGCACACTGGAAGATTCGCTGGATGCGTTTGTACAGATTGGGAACAGTGGTCGTCTTTTGATGGCGATAGTGGGTAAGTCAAGAGCATATAAATCATATGATGCTTTCATAATTTTAAATTTGTTGCTTGCATTCTTTAGGTATCACACTGAGTATCGCATTTTTCAATTTCGCTGGGGTTAGCGTTACCAAAGAAATGAGTGCAACCACAAGGATGATTTTGGACAGTGTGAGGACGATCGTAATTTGGGCATTTTCGTTGGCATTTGGATGGCAAAAGTTCCACTATTTACAGGTAATTTTTATCATCGATAATCTTAATTTCAATTTTATATTATTTGATGAATATTGAATATAGATATTGATGTTATTAAAAAAAAAAAAAAAAAATTCTTCACCAGCTCATCGGTTTCACTGTTCTCCTCATTGGAATGGCCTGTTACAACAATCTCGTAATTCCTCAACTATTGAAAAAATGTCAATCTCGGCTGGGCCGTCATCAAGCACCACGAGACGATCGAATTCGAGTGCTGAATGCAGCAGCCGATGACATGGACGAAAGTCGATAAAATTATCCTGGACTCCAGTACTTTTTATCATTTAATTAAACAATATTTTATTTGACTTTTATTCGGCACATTCCATTGCCGTCGATGGGGTACAGACGATAAAGGCTGTGCTTACAGATAATAATACAAAACATATGAAAATCATACCATAATAATACTCGTAATACTTATATACTTGTAAAACTTTTACAAGACAGATCTATATTTTTGCCGTCGCTGTTTTTTTTTTTTTTGGTGTCTCGATTAGCGCTGGAATAACATGTTTTTTATTATAAGATTTTATCGCTTATTTCATCAACTTACTTCTCCCTGAGTAAAAGCTTTGTAAAACATGTGTGAACACACATGAAAAAAAAAAACAACAAAAAATCTTAGGAAAAAGGAACAAAAAAGATAAATGGAAGGAACGTTCCTACACAATGGCGTGCTTTGGCTTTTGATTTCCGTTCGAGAAAGGAACAAATATTCTTCTAATTTGATTGTAAGCCAAGACATTCGTTGGAAACTTACAAAAAGTGCAATATTGTGTTGAGATGAGGGCTTGGACTTTGGTGAATGGCTTGCGATACGAGGAAAGCAAGCTTGTGAGCAAATTGACACGGTGCGGGTACCCTGACGGTGCCGCTCCAGTTGAAATAAACGTGGGTCAACTTGTACGTCAACATCTGAATTTTCGCGGCGTCTAGATTGACGTTGTCGGAAATGACGTTGTAGCCTGTAGGCGTTACAGTGCCCTGCTTGACGGACTGAGATACGATGTAAAAATCGTACTTGATAGGAGACGTTATAACGTCGTCGACGACTGTACCTGGAGGAGGATTTTCTCCTCTGTAGAATAACCTCGTGTTCAAGCGCTTTGTGACAATAATATATGCCATTTTAACGAGACTGGAGTCATTGCCGTATACTTGAGCGAGCTTTTCCCTGAGAATTTTAACCTCGTGCTCGTGTACGTAGGGCACTTGACCCTCGCCCACTCCGTCTCTATACACGACGATTCGACTCGGCAGCGCTCCGTTTACTTCCCGATACTTGTGAACCGCCTGGCACATGTTCACGCTGAGATTGTTGGACAATTCTTCACCGTTTTTGTGAGCTGTTACTGCCGAAAAATATCGGCTGTATCCACCATCAAGAGACGCGACCAGCGCTCCTATTATTTTGAAAAATAATCTATATAAATTATCGTGAAAAGATACAGCGAGTTCAATTATCGGTTCGCATAGAAAGAGACAACGGATCGCAATAAATCCAACGACATTCGAAAGAAAAAAAATAGGTTTGTCTTGACTTTCGCTTTTAGAACTTCAAGTTACTGTGTTTCGATGTAATTTCCGAAGCGAGATTGAAAAAATACAAGCTGAATCAGTTTTACGGATAATATACACGAAGCGCCTTGACTAGCAGACGACGCATTCGCTTTCTTTCATTATTGGTGTCAAGACACTACCGTGTTTTTTTTATATGAAAATTAACTGATATATCAATGATTTTCATCGAGATCATATCAAGATTTGTCATCTATTTGAAAAATCTTAAAAGCGATACGAAAGAATGTGATTTTAGCTTCAATGTGTTAAGAAATTATGTTGAAAATCGTCCCAATAATAACATACTCGAAAGAGAAACAAAATTCAGGTCAACAAATTTCATTCATAAATTATCCACTGGAATTAATTAGATAAAGGCAACTTTTCCAGGCTCCCTCATCTGATTATCATAATTTGTGTCAAAATGAACGAATAAATCGCAAAAAAAAATAGAATCTTCGGAAAAGTCGCTAATCCGCATAAATTACCAAAAAATCTCATTATCAAGAGACGCAGCTGCGTCTCGGCGTCAAGTTATTAAAAGGGACTGACCACGCACTCTTATTATACAGCAAACTGGCATGATAACGGAAAAATTCAAACTTCAACTCGTTTTTATGAGGAACCAAGGCACTCTATGAAAAATCCGACCGTAATTTTCTAATGTAATGTGATTTTTTTCTTTCGAATGGCGTTGGTTTTATTTTAATCGATTGATTTTTATGACACGATAATTAATGGGATAAAATGAATAGCAATACTTGCCATAGTCTCGGCCCTTGACATTGGTGTCGTGGCAAACATCGTAACCGACAGCCATAAGGCCGTTTACCGGGACGACTACTGCCCAAGGGGCACCGCCGATTTTACAATTTAGTTGAATTCCGACTTTGGTAGCGATCGAAGCGAGCCCCTTGCCGTTGAGATTCTTGGCAAGAATACATTGGGTCACCACGGGACGATCGGTGCAGCATTTCTTTTTAATCGCTGCATAACGATCGGCACGATTGTTCGAAACCACGCACATAATCAATTGAGGGTTTTTCTGGCGCAATATATCCTCTATCGCGTTCGTGTACGACAATCCTCGATCGTCATTTATTACAACGGTTCGTGGTTCAGCTACCGGAAAACGCATATTTTGAACGCAATTGCGAAGCATCCTGATGAACGCCTAAAAAAATCATCATCAAGATATTATGTCGATTCTTTATTTTTTTCATTGTTAAGGAGGTACCATCGCGATAACGAAAAATGACAGAATTTGTTAAAATTCGGAGAATATGCACTTTATATAAAAGAACATATGCTTGAATTTTTTCACCATACCCATTTTGAATAAATTGAGATGAATAATTAAGATTTTCATATGAGTTTAAATAGGATGCAAATAAAATCTTTGGGAAAATATTTACACAACACATTTGCATAAAAATGGATACATAGATAAAATGTATTCATTTCGAAAAGAATTTACCATATATTTGTTACGTTAACCCATTAAGGTGATTCGATACAAAAATCAAAATGATTAGAAAATGATGAAATTTGGCGATAACGTTCTTTAAAATCAAGTGCAAAAACACACATTTTTTCAGATTTTTTTCCCATCTAGTTTCCGAGTAATTAAGCAATAAAGCTGAATATTTATGCTCGGAATATGCTACATTATATCGACTCAATGGTACCTCCTTAATGTGTGAATCGCTTCAAAATCACAATATGAATAGTGAAATGCATGTAGCGTTCGTAGTATATACGATTACGAGTAAAAGAATACGCGTCGTTCGAAGAGAATTGTATGTGACCATGACTCTTGCGAGTACGTAGAGGGGAGGTCAGAAATACCGGGACAAAAAGAGATGCATATATAAGATTTGCATTATATATATATATATGAACATATATATTTATAAAAGGTGAAAAAACAGAGTAGATCGTATGCACCAAAGTGCATTTGCTACTACACAGTCAATGCAGAAATTAAGATGATGCAAGTGAAATAAAGTCTCGAGATGAACCGACTCGCGTCGCTGTTAGTATTATAATAAATACACACGATGTGATATATATGGAGCATTTCGTATCGAATCAAACAATCATAAATTAAAGTATCTTATCGAACTTTTTATAGATTAAATGTGTACTAGTTAATTATAAATTCACTAATGTTTTCATCTGCACTGTACATTGACTGTACAATAGAATTAATTGGAAATCGATTATTTCAAACATTTATTAAATTACCTATGCATTATTGAAATGTAACATAATTGTGATGATTTTTTTTTGAATATATATTTAATTAAAAATGCTTTTCGAAAATTTTCTAGTTTCCAAAATGTTTTAGTGAAATTTAATTTCAATCGTATGAATGAAACGCATTTCAAGAATTTATTATTAAAAGTGTTAAAATTAATGTACTACATCGAAGCTGAATTGTAAAATTGCTGACGAATGAAATTGTTAGTGCAACGAATTTGCGCTAATTATGATTAATGTAAAAAATAGTGCTTGTTCAAAGTTGATAAAATAAAACCAATAACAATTTCGGTGTTTTATAAAACTCATATCAATGCCTCAGTAATTACGAGTTCTGGTTATGTAATCGATAAAATTTAATAAAAATTTCCAAGTTTTTTGCGAAGCACGTGTACGTCCTTGAGTTTCGAGCCTGACTATTCTTTAATAGCACCAAGTACTATGTGGGACGAAAAAAAAACGAGGAAAAAACCATACCGAAAGCCCGTGGCGAAAACCTCCACACTTGTGGGTATTGAAGCCATATTCAACACTTCAGCTGTATTTTTTCTTTTACCGGACATCAACCATCACAGCACGGCTTCCAATTTATGTACACGCGTGTTGTTGAAGCATCAGTATGAACGCCGATGTGACATTTTGAAGACGATCTTATACTATTACATACAGCTGCATGATAATATCGTCAAGGATGAGGCAAAATTAATCGTAATGTAAATTAAATCATTCAAAAAAAAGTAATAATCCATTAGATCGCCATAATGTCGTAATATATTATAATGAAGGTAACGGTTTTCGGTCCAGTTTGATATATATATAGTGTAGAGTACTCCCCGTTATTTCGACAGAATTTACCTAACTTTTTCTGTTTTAATAACTTGGCATCAAGACGCGTCTCTTGATTTTCGCTTGAGCATATTACAATTCTTTAAATTTTATCTCCGCAAAAGTATTTTCGACTATCATAAAAAGTTTTAGTTTCCCGGTTAAAAGTTACGATATTTCGTATAAAATGAACCTCCATTTTACTTCAAGTTGAAACTTCTAATGAAAAAATCAATAAACTTAGCTGAGCATGGTTTATAATTTGAAAGAACAAATCTTTATTCAGTTTTTTTTTTCAATTTATTCATTTTGAATTGTTATTTACGTCGCGGTTATATTTATAGTTCATATTCACTATTTAACAATATACTAATGCATTTATTTTAAGCAATTAAAATAAGAAAAACTCATAGAATATTCAAAAATACAAAGAAAAACTGTGCACTTATTTTCAATGAAGGTCCAGCATTATTACATGCGATATAATTCGGTGTTGTCTAATTGAGCTTTTGAGTATGAAACAACACATAGGATAGTGCTAAGAAAAAAACCCTATGTCGGCACAATTGATAGGAAATGTGCAACTTATCCACGATCGTTATCTAATTATATATTGCAATTAGTGCCTCTATTATTCGTTGCAATATAAAGCCACGAGAAACAGAGGCGACGATGTTGAATTACCCTACATCAATGAATCGTTTAATACCAGCATCGTCGCTGCTATTCAACGCCTGTGCATCATGAAGAATTCATTCAAGATATAAAATCGTCTATTGTTTATTTTTTTGAACTTTTTTGAATTTTTTTGAATTTTTTTGAACTTTTGCCAATTTATAATACGATTTAATGACAACTTTATTTCAAATTCGTTTATGTTTGTTAAATCCAAGTGCTTATAAAATGATATTTTTTTCAACACTAAGCTGAAAGTTATTTAGAAAAAAGTGTATAATTTGTAATCTCCTAAAAATATTGGAATAGTATTTTTATTATTATTTAATAATTCTTAACATTGATTTCTTACTAAAACATCACATTTTTTTTTCAAGAGTAAACTTTACTCTGTTGCAAAATTTATGCAATTTTTGAGCATATAGATGCTTATTAAATAAAATAAAAAATCAATCGATTAATGAGAACAATTTGTAGAAAATGAAAAGAAAAATGAGGCTGAACAAGTTGAAAAAGTTTTTAAAAATGTATAAATGCTAACAAAGAAAACTAGATTGATGGACGATTTCCTAATACTATATATACACGTAAGAAATTCATAGGAATGCAGCATATATATATATACGCTTTGCAAAGCTGTCCGGAGGATTATAAACATTCGTTCAGCTCAAAGTGACAAGATTGTGAAGCCTTGTGAGGGACGAAATATAACGATGAAAGCAAGCGATGAATGTTTTTCCATCATTTGCATGTGTGAAAAGAATGTTACCGAAGCTTCATATTCGCTCGACACATATGACGAGGGAAGAAAAAATAACGGATGGACATTTTTGTTTTTTTTTTTCCAAGCGTTACTTGGCATGAAAGTAATGTGTGTACATACATAAAAAAACACACCAGCCCCAAGGGTCAGACAAATATTACGTTGTGCACGAAACGCTAATTAACGGAACAAACGACCGTTAATTGTTAGAGTGCTCCCAAAAAGTATTTGACGATGAACAGTGCAAACTCTGATGGTATATATGACACAAAATGGAGATTTCGTGGACGTGCCTATGAACATGATGGGCATAGTAGGAAACGAGATTTTCGTTCTAAACGTTACAAGTTTTTATTTTAAACACAATTTTCCCCGATACAACTACTCTCATGTAAAAAAATAAAATTGGGTTGCTACGGTGAATATAAAAAATCCAATAAATATTTCTCATAATATCGACAATGTGAACTTCAAGTATCTCTGAATTAATATTAATGTAAACAATTTTTTTTAACCATTTGTTTTTACTGTTAACATAATGATTAAAAATAAAAAACAATTTAACATTGCAATAGAATTATGGCAGATCAATAAATTTTTTGAAACTCATGAAATCATTGAAATACTATTTGCCTTTTTAAATAAACGTCAATGATAACAAAATCGACACATATTATCCCTTTAAAGTAACTGCAAATACCGACAAACACATTTGCGATAAAAATCGCGTCTAGATTTCGATTAATTTGAAAAAAAAAAGAATTTTCATGAAATATCTGTCGAATTCATGCGTCGCATCATTTTTTTCGCTTGATCCTTGCCTCCTGATTTACAAAGTTTCTTGGTCTCATGGCCATGCATGTAGTTATTTTCATATTTAGTTTCCAATTTCTTCACGAAATTTCCTTCACATGTACAACAAAAATGGCATACTATATGCCGATATATGTAACCAATCACGTCTTATGTTAGTTCACAATCCCAGAGCTACGTCACGTCTCAATGAGGATGCGAACATAAATTGTATAGCCAGATATATTTCTACATATGAGACATACATATATATATATATATACAGAAATAT
>JABMBV010003701.1:0-10984 GCA_018906735.1 Mesochorus sp. PSUC_FEM 10030011 | reverse complement strand
CCCCCCCCCCCTCCCTCGTCTGGCCCCAGAGACTCGTCTGCAGTTTCCCATTATAAAATACAGTCTCGTTGACGACAGACGACGACGTTCGAGCGAATGACGATATAGTATATGCCATTTTACACAGCGTGCGAGCTTGCATACACGCGGGAATCGCTGTAGAGCACACACGGTGCAAAGAGAGGAGGAGATCCAGTTTTACGATAGATCAAAGAACACAAGTCGACGCGGTGGTAATCGAGTTAATCGATCGCCCGAGATAATCGATAATGTCGGGTAATCCGTTCCAGGTGGTCCGTCCACGGTATAATATATACAAAGTGTATAACTATAGTAAAAACATACGGGGGCATTCTATATATGTCTATCTTTATAAATCTCGCATATTTATATATGCGATAGTATATCTATCGGACGTGGTAATTCGCGGTAAATGATGCGTGTAATGGCTGTCAATGGGGGTTTTACTCTTGCACGGGATGATCTCACACATCTTTATATTCACATTCTATTAGTACACTATACTTGCAATGACTGCAGTTCGGAGAAATTCGTGAAAAAAAGAAAGAAAATGACACGAAGTATAGTGACGTCTTCAGAATGCCAAGAATTTTAACGAGAGCATGAAAAAAAAAATGTATGTGATTACTTCGTTTTCGATTATTAACATATATTATACCTGAGTATTACTTTACTTCAGTTAAATGAAAACGTGAGAGCACGTGCGAGGTAAAAATGAGAGCGTGGGTAATCGTTTTTGTTTTTTTCTTTCAAACTGCTCGGTGGAGGGTCTGTGCGGCTGTGAAAAAAATGAAAAGAATTTTCTGCTGCTGTACCAGTGCGGCTCATTCGGGTTTTTTGTAAATCTCATTGTCCGTCGAATAGTGAGAAGTATATGTGTAATCGTACAACTGCTTTATAGTACGAACGCATACGTTAACTTACTAATAATCTGCAATTTACGAAAAGGCAAAAAAAAAACACACAGGTAGAGCAATACGGGGGGGGAAGCGAAAATTTGAGATCCCGAGAGTATGTACAACAAGTACAAAGAGCGCGTACGAACTCAAGCTGCTGTTGGAGCCGCAGCAGCCGTCATCAGAAGTCCCGAGTTGTACAGTTGGGAGAGATTCTCTCTTCTTTTACAACATGGAAAGTACAATGATTATTGGGTTGAGAAATGGCAATAATGGCTGTTCTTATGCGGAGTACGTAATATAGGAGGCTTTCGATACGCGTATAGTATATACATATACGTATTACATACATGGATATGAATCATTCGAGCAGAACACGCCAATGATAATCTCTGCCTTTGCCGTTACCCGTAATCGTGTGAATATATGCCTGTTATTTTTTTTCGGCTCTTCATATATCGCGGCTACTATCGAAAAAAATTATTTCGGTTGCATACCGCAATTTAATTACGCGGTATCCGCTGCTGCTGCCATCGTATATATACTTTGAAATATGCAAATGAAAGATGCATCTCGGTATGTAACACGGCTGAGGTATTTATAATGCACTAAAACGCGCACGCCGGATTCGGCGTTGCTCGCACGGTGAAATTTGCAGCTTCGAATGTAACAGCGGCTAATATTATCACGGTTACAGAAGCCGCAAACTCGATAATCTTGCGTTCGTCGCTTTTGCGCTGCGGCTATGGAACGGGCCGACCATTAACGCCTCTCTGGCATACCATATGGTGGTTAGTGGTGTCGTTGTTGCGGTCAATCGACAACGTTGGTCAACGTCCCTTTACCGATTTTCGAACCCGATGGCAGAGAGAGAGAGAGACCCAACGAGCAGGGCAGTCGTCGCGTCTGGTTGACTCTGCGTTGACCGTTCTCAAAAAGCGATACAGTATAGAGACAATAAGAGACGTGTGTGTGTGTGTGTGTGTGTGTGCGCATACGTCTCTCAGGCCAAAGACAACTCGATGAGAGAAGCCACACCGAGTGAGCTGCGGCTGCACGGTTGCACTCGTTGGAATATATCCACTTTGTGTATATACATAAGAGTGAAAGATCGTGTCGGAGATTCGAAGTACGAGAGAAGATTCTTGAGCCTTCGTGACGCAGGCTCGCAAGCCTTCTACTATCTCACTTCTCGTCTTCTTTCAGCCAACAACCAACCTTTTTCTTCTTTTTATTCGAAACTTTTATTCAACACCTGTAAGAAACACGTTTTATCCGTAACTTTACGATTATTTGAGAGATTTCATTGCGGCAAAACAGATATTCGAACGTTTACTACACGTACTCCCCCCCCCCTCCCTACCCCTCGCGTGTGACATCGACTGTTGAGCTTCTACATGAAAAGCATAAGACTGTATTGAGCCTTCCTGAAATACACTTGCTATGCAACAAGAGCGAATCACTAAAAAAAAGTAGAGGAAACTGCTTGTGTGCTCCCAGGTTTTCTGTCACCGCGTCGTTGACGCGGAAATAACTGGCACTTACAGGATAGTATAGTGTCTTCCCGACTGTCCTTCCGTCAAGTGTATAAACTGCTCTAATCCACCTTTCGTCTTGTCCCTTTGAAACATTTTTATTCGACACCTGGTAGCAGTCGGATAGACATTTTGTTGCCAATAGCCTTTACGCTGATTTTCAAGATTTCCCCGAGGCAAACAGATTCGACAGTTTGCCATGTTGTTGCCATATACTTATTTTCTTGAAATTGAGGCTGCAGTGCATACTGCAACCCCAATGAGAATCGAGAGTCTCGCAGCAACCGAAGCAAGTTATACATTGAGTATGTGTGTGTGTGTATGTGTGTATATAAAGGCTTCTAATGCAAGAAGCGTATACAGATAAAACCGCGTTAAGGTGATCCAGCTTTCCTTCCACCGCGTGTAAACCAGTAGCAGGGAGCAAGTACCAACGAGCTATAAGAGTGGAGGAATCGCAGAGGTTCCCTTTCAACTGATCCGGCTGGTGTACATACATATATACAATCTATTATACGTGTACATCAGGTAGCTATATCCTCCACCAGTGTACATACAACGTATTATCCAGTAGTTCCTTTTATCTTCCCACAGGCGAATCGGCAAGTACACTCTATTCGTGTGTATGTGCTTCGCTGCGTGTGCGCACACACACACACACACACATAGTGGCATATACGTTGGCTTTTCTCTCAGAGAATCGCGAGAGAGTCTCTCTCTTTCTCTCACGGAGAAGCGCACGCGGTCAATTTGCGTCTAGCACGAGTCAGCGAGAAACCCCCTTCTCTGGCGTTCGGGCAAGCGCCGACGTCATAGAACCAGCATAGAAATGTCCCTCGGGGTGAAGAGCGCGTAAAATAAGATGTAGCGTCACTGATAACCAAGGCCCCGCGTGGACCGGAGGCAAACATCCAGCACCACTTGTTCTCTCATTCGCTCCTTTTTCCCCTCTCTCTCTCTCTCTCTCTCTCTCTTACTCACTTTTCTCCCTGGTATATTCTCCCTCCGGCATTGGCTCCTTCCTTTTCTCACCGCGCTCGGTGTGTCTCGGGTTATAGCTTGGTACGCTCGCCGCCCTCATCTGATATCGAAAGAGTTCTCCTCTGCGCGCGGTGGCGGCGGCGGCGGTCGTACTCTCTTTAGCCAAAGGCGCGCGCGAATCCACTCTTTGCGTATATAGCTGCCTATAACGCTAATACGATCTTCGAGAAACACACATTTGCGAGGCAAACGCTCTTTGGTCAGCAATATACGCGTCCGAAACCCTCTATACCGAGATTGTAAATTCGTTCCGCTGTTTTTTCTTCCTCTCGCTCTCTTTCTCGCGATAAGGGGACAAAAGGGCCGATGAAAAAGAAAAGAAAAAAAAAACAAAACGTATAGAGGGCTCTGCGCGACACACCACTCGCTTTGATGACACCGAGCGCTTTACTTTTCAACCAAAAAGAATATGTTACACATATATACAACCGCGCGTCTCTCGGTGGTAATGAGCAATGCTCGAGGCGCTGAAATTGTGCATGCAGCGTCGAGAGAAAAACGTCAAAGAGGGAGATTCGAGGAAAGAAAAAAAAAAAAAAACAAAAAAAAGTTGCATATCAGGAGAAAACGGGGCGCGTCGCGATCTCGCGAGCCACTCTATAGATATATAATAAAGAGAAGAGGCAAACGACGAGAGGCTTCACGGTCGAGAGACATTGGCATGTATACAGTGTACGCGAACGGAGATAGAGCGAGAGACAGAGAGAGAGAGAGAGACTATATAAGAAACAGCATTATACGAGGATCGCAAGAAATTTTAATCCCCGCCGCTCGTGCGAGCGCAAGTATGACCGCCCGATAATGAATGCCGCGCAACTGGTTATGAATAGCTAAAGGATACCTCTACGAGGATTTTTACGCAACTCTTACCGTGTACTTACGTGCTTCCACGGGTTATGTTCCTTGGGCAAAATCTATATACGTGTATGTGTGTGTATATATAGATATACCTACGCGTTCCGTACCGCCACTGAAGCCGCCGTGTACTTTATGATTATAGGAGGGCGTACCTGGCTCCTCAAGAAGGATATCCTATCTCGACCGTGTGTTCCTACCGCATGGATATACACTCTATGAAAGAGACCCTCCGCACGTCTACTCCTCCTTCACTTTTGACCTCTGTCTGTATATCCACGAAACAGAGGAAAATCACTGCAGGGATTCTCTCTCGGTATATATCGAGGTAAGAAAATTACCCTAAGCGTTGTATATATACAATAAAATAAAACCAATGGGCTTTCTGTTTATTCAATGCGGAATCGATTATCAACGGCTATAGTAATTAAGTTGAACAAAAAATTGTAGGATTCATGTGTCGTTGGGTTTTGTCATGCGCAATGGACAAATAAAATTATATTTGATCGAGCATTGGTGTCCAGTGTGTCGGATATATACCTTCGTTTAATGTATCTTCGAATGTCAGGCAAATAATTAATTTCTATTATATACGAGCTATTAGAAAACATTTTACATCGATTATTATCAACGTGTACAAACTGTCGGAAAAATATTACCCCAATCTCGTGTACCGAAAAAAATTTGAAAAAAATAAAAATGAAGAAAATAAATTGATTTCTTCATTCTGCGCAAGAAACCGCACGTGTATGAAAAATGGATAGATACTCTTTTATTTTATGGTACAGCGGTTTACAGTGCGGTAATAAAATTCTCATTGTCCATCGGACATTAATTATATTCGTTTATCTTTTCTGCTCTTCGAAGCTTTCCTGCTGGCTGAAAGCGAGATGCAGAAAGAGAGGGAGCCAGATTGCGCACAGAGTTATGCAAATAATTAATTTGAATTACGGGCTATCGGAATATGCTCTTATGCGCATCGTCGACGTTTCAATGGGACACTTTCTTATAGCTTCGTAACCCGGCTCTTCACGGTGTCTTCTCCCCTTTTCTCTCTTATACCCTTCCTGGGAAACTCGGTAGTGTGTATTTTATGCGTGTGTATATGTGCGTGTGGACCAATGGTGCAGTAGCAAATCGTAATTCCGATTGCTGCTGGGCGGTATTGCCAGCGCACACCGGATTCCTTCGATGTTTTACGAGCTAAAACTACCTATATATGCGCGCGTATACAACACATATTTCAACTTTTGCCCATTGCAATCTGTTCGCCATTGATTTTTTATCAACTTCTTCTTCCACCTATTATTTCTTCCCTGTTTATTGTCGCATTGATGAAAAAAAAAAATACTGCGGTGAGTTGCCAATGCCAAAGTACGCACGCGCCGAGGGAACTATCATTAGCGAGACTATTAATTTATTTCGTAATATTCGTGGAACGTATTGTACGAGAATAAATTAATTCAATTTATACCTGGTATTGAGTTATATTGAGTTAAAATTCAATTCAAATTGATGTTGAATAAATGTAAAAATATGAGGCTTCAGAGAACGGTACAGGAGAAGCGAACGTTTGCACTCTGTGGTATGCGAGCAATGACTTTCGCAGGCGGCACATACGAAAACCATCATCTCCACTCGAAGTTTATCTCGGTTGGCAGCAGAGAACGATCGATTATATCAGGAAACTTCGCGCTGCTGATGCTTGATTATCGCTTCATTCGTCGTCGTCCTCGACTCGAGTTACGGTACAGGCCTTATACACCAGGCTTACAGTAATACCGGTGCATAAAATATGGCGTATAATATTCCTCCCGGCGTCATCTGTTCGAGGAACGCTACTTGTCAGAAGAGGCGTTGAGTACATCCGTGCAAAAAAAAATCGAGATAAGAGCGGGGAGAAAAGGAAGGGTTGCGATAGAGAAAGATGAAATGATGAGCAGCCAGCGAGAAAGCGCACAGTCACTCTCGCTAAGTCTTGATACGTTGGGTTTCGTCCATCTTACAGCAATGAGAACTTCGTGATTGTTGAACGCACACAGCGATTTCCTCTCGCTATAAAAATATCCTCGTCAAAAAGAAAAATTTTATTGAGATTCAAGGATCTATGGCAAGGAAAATTCTATAAATTTAGATTTTGTGCATCTTGTGTGAAATTAGACGGTTTTAAATGCAGAATTGTACTTAAAAGTTTATTTGATTCAATTGAAACACACAGCAGCGATGTTTCTAAATCTTCTAAACCCTTTTTTTTCAAAGCTTCCAAATAAATTGCTTTTACTATCCATCAATCATTTTTCCTTTTTAAAATCAACTGATTAAATAAAATGTTGAATTATATTTAGCATAGTGTGAATCACGACTAATGAGCAATACATATATTTATCGTGTGGGTGGAAATAGACGGTTACACTTTTTTCTCGAATTGGCTCGAAGTATAGTAGTGCTTTGATCGTTTGTCGCTCTCTGCGGGATATTGAATTTCCCCGAGTACATTACATTCGTTGATCACTCACGGGATACCTGTCATTCCCAGTCGACTGCTATCTGGGTTACAAGTCTTCGATATAGTGGAGTCCAAGAACTCTTAATTTATCGTTACGGTGTATAGTTGCGATGTCGTTACTCTGTTCCCAACACGCGGTGGCTCGCGAATATAAGCATTCTGGTATTCGTTTCTCAATGGGTGGGCTATCGCTCGCTATCACATAAGGCGAGAACTGTGGCAAATGATAAATAGAGTGATTACACTTATTGCGATATATCTATGCGTTCTAACACGATCACGAGGGCCACCGGTAACTTTATGCAACGGCGAATGACCCAATCATCATCACCATCATCATCATCATCATCATCATCGTCCGTTTTTCTTTAGTTTCATATGCATTCTATCGCTCTATGAAGAATATTATACCACAACCTCCATATGGACCATGTATAGACCGAAGCGAAGCAGCCGTAAACGCACCGCAAGAGCACATACATTTGCGATACGGGCATTTATCTTTAGCAAGCTATAGCACACGAGAACACTGTGTCTCGAGGCAAAAAGGGCTAAGCCTATATGGGCTTATGTATCATATATTAAGGAAAAGTAAATCTTTATATAAAACTGTACGGGAATTTTTGACTACGAGAAAAAAAAAATATTGGAAATATTGAAGATTTTCTTACATACAATTTTGTAAATATAAAAATAAATAAAAAAAAGTATGATGTTAATAATACAGAAGTGGAGGACATATGTAGTCGACTTACGTACACAACAAATATAATGAATCGAGAATATTGATATCATGTAAATTAACAATTAAATGTATTCAGTTTTTTGTTCTCGTGTACTCTTGTATATAATTTTATAAATTATTAAAATGCTCCTGATGAATAATAATTTTCTAATCGCTTTTTTTTGTCGCAAGCTGAACAAACGTGAAAAGAAAAAAGAAAAATCCGCGATATAAGAAATGTTGGGTGTGTACCATACAGAAGAGACCACAGTTTGGAGGTTGGTTTTAGTATATGCGTATATAAATACACATATATATACGTATATACGTCGTCGAGCAGCGCAGCGTAACATCGTTCTTCCATTTAGCTATCCAGAATAAAATCGTCGGGATGAAACGAGCGGATTTTTGCAAGAGTAAAACAGTGAGAAAGAGAGAGAAAGGCGTTAGCGCCCACGTTTGCGGAGATCGACTCTGATTTTTATTGGGATCTTCGAGCGAGCTTGGTACTTGGGTGTTGGTTCACCTCGTCCTCTCATGTCCTTTTTCTTAAGAAAAGAGCAAGCGAGATCTCGATCGATGCGAAGCGAATGAGAAAAAGAGAGAAAAGCCAATCCAAGATATAGTACGATTTGGATATACGATCTTTCGGACCAAGCAAGCGGGCCCTTGAAGGCAAACGAACACCTTTGGCATTACAGGACTGACCCACTGCCCCAAATCACGTAAACACATATCCTAGATGGATGGATTTACGCTCTCAAGAAATTATGCTATTCAACTATGCATTTGCTTTTTCAGAAAAATCAATTAAAAAAAAATGTGGGAAAATCGATTCGTATAGATATTTTGCTTCCGGGAATCAACCGCGCAGGACACCACCACGTATTCGAGGATTACTCTCTCGGTAGAAGGCGGGAGTTTGGCTCTCGCAGAGGAGTAATTTATTGCGTGTGCGGCAAAGCGGCAATTATGGAGAGAGAAACAGTTGCTGTTGATCGTCCCAGGAACGTTTCGAACGACGTATAACACAACACGGTATATATAATGTACGCACAGCGTGCGCGAAGTCCAAGGGAATTTCCTCGTATACGTATTACAGTGCGAAATTAGTTACGAATTAATCCTCGACACCCCAAGCCCCTACCCCCTACCTCTCTTATCTCTCTCCTGCTTCGTTGTGTAATAATCGCCTCCACGATGTTAAACATATTCATATGCACAGATACATCATTACAAATTATATTGAAGTGAAAAATATGAGATTTAATAAAAATTACAAATTAAAAAGAAAAGAATTTTAGACTTTGAAAAGGCTGAAAATGAGTATATGGATACTGAGCTGAGGAAAAAAAAATAATTGGAGATTTATTTTTCGATTCGACAATGCATTTTTATCGATATGATTTTCAACCATCGTTCATTTTATATTGAAACGTGTTTTTGTTCTCTTATTTCGGTGTACAAATATAACGATTTGAGAAACGAATGTAGAATTTTGGTTTTGAGTTTATTAGACTTTTCTTTCAATTACCGAGGTCACGATTTTTAATTAACATGGATGCAAAGGTTTCAGCATGAAAAATTGTCTACTTTGAGAAAAATATGTTTTGTATGGGGCTGGGTGAAATGGGCCGTAAATCAGAGTAATTTATGCATTATTTTAAGTTTTTCCGTTTGATCGAAAGAAAGTTGGTTTCTCGAAAAGGATAGAGAATATCAATTCAGCGTCTATAAATGTGTATGGTCACCGAACGATTTCATCTTTACGGTTTAGGCGAAGATTTCTAGATTCATGCAAGGTACATATACATCGTGAAAAGTTAAGGGCGAGTTGCAGAATATCCACGATCGTTTCGAGATCTGCAAACGATTCCGCAATTCCTCCCGAGCCTTCCTTTCCTCAAGCACGATGTGCATGTTGTGTATGTGTATGCATGTATATATATAGTACACCTGTGCACGAGTACCTCGCGTGTGTCGTTTATTCCCATTTAAGTAGAGCCGGATAGAAGGCGACGGAGTCTCGTTCACACAAATCAGTCAACCCTCTCTCGCCGATTCTCTGCCTCTCTCGGCGCTCCTTTGGCTCGCGTAAGAGGATATAGTGTATATACGTAGTGTAGAGAGGGCTTTTGTGCTCGTGGGCTCAACTATACTTCTCTCTCGCTCTGCTTTTCTCTTATAGTGCGGTGAAGGCGTTCGTCGATCCATCTCCCTGAAAATCGCCCTTCTTGTCCTCTGCTCCTACGGTGGCTTCTATTGGCGTTGCTGCGATCGCCAGCCCTGTCTCACTTCCTCGTCCTTTTCGCGTCTGCTCCTTCTTCTTCTTCTTCTTCATCTTCTTCTTCCTCTTCTTCTTCTTCGCGAATTCTTTCTCTCTCTTTTTCTCTCTCTCTTTCTCTCTCTCGCGCGCGCAGTGCAGATATCGCAGAGCAATCCTCCGGCCCAGAGAGACTGCCGAGTAACCGTGAGAAAATCGCTATACGTCCGAGAAACTCTTCTCGCTTCCTACCCCGTTCTTCTCGTTCGTATGTGTGCGCAATTCACGGAATATATACACATACACAGACGTAGAAGAAGCAGACGTCACCGCGCGTCCTTTCCTTTGCAATTATAACGAGTATCCTCCCCGACAACTTTGCAGATTTTCTCGCGGGATTTATTCGCTGATGAGTTTAAGATCGAGAAAGATTCGATTGACCTTCCAGATTTTATCGATCGATCGGTCGTCTAATCTTCGACTATATCAATCGATTTCGAGACACGCGGGTGCGCGGTTTTTGATGTTTCTGAGACGTTATACAGTAGTTTCTCAAAGTTGTCAAAATAATACGATTTTTTATACAGTTTTTATGACTGCACGCAGCAATTCCTCCGTGTGGATACGACGCCAGGGTTATCTGGGGACTGCGAGAATCCTTTTTGTTGGTCAGACTCCTCGTACATGGGGTTTTACTTTATTACGCTTGTCCCAGTCATCTTAGTCGATTTTCTTTTCTTTTTTTTTTTTAAGTGTATAGCAGAGAGTCTGCTCACCGATGTAATGTCTAAAGCGAGAGGCATCCGCGCGAATCGTATTTATGTCTCGAGAAGAGTGAGAGAGAGAGAGAGGAAGAAAGAGAGAGACAGAGAGAAAGGGTGGAGGAGTAGAGGTTCGCCACGAGATCGAGCCCACAGCTGCGCGTATCGGTCAGGTCTCTCACGGTAAGAGAGAGAAAAAGAGATAGAGAGCGAGCTGCTCGATGCCGCGGCGTTCGATGTGGGGAAGTATAACTATGGAGTGAGAGGCCCCCCCATGCTTCCCATTTGAAATTATGTCCCATCCCACCACTTCATTTACATTATTTTATCAGAAAAGCTTGGCGTGTACGACACTATATGTATGTATATATTTATATTTAAG
>JABMBV010003690.1:0-10987 GCA_018906735.1 Mesochorus sp. PSUC_FEM 10030011 | reverse complement strand
TTTATATTTTTTTATCATTGATAAATAATAATAATAATAATAATAACAATAATCTGGCAGTGTTGGGTGCGCGGTCTGTGTATGGCTTGAGCGGTTACCGAAGTTAAGCAGCATTGGCCGCGGCCAATACTCGGGTCGGTGACTGCTCGAGCCCCGCGCTGGTTAGCGCCCGGTACCACTGAGTGGGAGGCGATTTTTCGATGAATGGGATTACCGCTTGAGAGTACTCGCAGTAACACCCAGGAATTCTTGAAATTGCCGACTGTATCGACCCACGTTTTACGTAGTTTCTTTGATCCTCTTGCGAATGCGATACAGATTGACGTTAGGGATGAATAGCTGCGGGCAACACTCTGACATCTTCACCCACCTAGGAGGAAGTAAAAAAGATGAATAGGAAAATGTAGGTAGGAAATAGGAAAATACAAGAGAGTTGCATAAGTAAAAACTCGCAAGGGTAAACCTTCCCAATTATTAATATAATAATAATAACATCGTGTGACATATAAAAAATAAAAATAATAAAAATCGCGACAAGTAACATGGGCGTACTGTAGAGCGAGCTTCGCGCAACGGCTGCAGCGCCACGCTGCTGTAGGTTTTTGTTCACGTTCACAAGCGTCGCTTGTCGCAAAAAGAGGTTGTTGTATGCATCTTTGAAATTCGGCACCATCAAATTTGTAACCGAATAATTAACTGTACGAATATATTTTATTTCACCAGCACTAATCAGCGCGCCGCACATTTCAAGCACTTGTACTTTTCTCATAGATATAGGTATACTTACTGTAGTCCCATTGGCGCACCAACCAGCGTACTCGCCACACTCTCCCCACTGCGCTCAACCACCAATGAGCGTGCACGTCCAATATATTCCACTGACCGCGGAAGAGTATATAAAGAGGCGCTCCACGGCCAGTGGACGCATTCGATCTTTAGGAGCGGTCCGAACAGGAGCCTCTTTACCTCTGGAATAAAACTCCTACACAATTTCTCAAAAGAATTCTCGTTTTTCATTGAATTTCATCTTCATTCTCGATAATGCCGAAACGAAGAAACGGGTCGTACTTCCGCCGTCTCTACAAACGTGCCGAAGCTCGACGTAACGCCGCCAACACTGCAGCAGTTGCTGCTATCACCATCAGCCCAAGTAGTCCACCTCAGGACTCTCCACAAACCCGTCATCTTCAAGATCGACCATTCAACAGCTCTTCACAGGGTTTTGAACGTAACATGGCGCTTTCTATTTCGACTCCTGTTGCTGAGCTAAAGAACCCGCAAGAACCGGGGGTCCCGGCATTAACTCAGCGGACCGAGCGCGCCTCAGTCATCAGACACACTTCAATGGTCGACGAAAGCACCATGCAGGTGCACACCCACATAACCACAATGCCCATGAATCCAGCCATGGCCGTCACCGACCAGCCGCGGTGAACCTGTACCTGGCTTTCGTAACGAAAAGTATGTTGCGTCTTCATCAAAGAGAGGTTAACCCTTGAGAGCATTATTCAGAAAATTAACCCATTCCCGAAATCGCACCTGATCCTAACCTCCTTCTATCACCCAAACTTCTATACCGTCCGCATTCGAGGGGTTTTTAGAGAACCGGCGTTCGGAACCTGGATAAGGCCATTCGGTTATCCCCACTTAGAATCTCGGGCATTATCCCCCCACTTACTTCTGATCGTGCTTGGCGATGAATCTGACGTTCAACAATATACATTCAAGTGCGTAGCAAACATTAAATCAGTTTAGTCTAGTCCTCTATCTCTTTGGCGGAGTCATCACTACAAAATTATGAAGTTGTTGAATAAAAACCATTATTTTTGTATAGAATCAGGTGGAAAAATTGGAAATATTGTTAAATAATAGAAAACTGAATAAATAATTTATATTTTAATAAAATTTTCAATTCTTTTACAACACCTGTCCCAAGAACTCTCGCGGTCAAATCGAATCAGTACAATGTGTTTTGACTTTCTTTGTTTCACTCATGCCGTGACTCCCGAGACATATTGTAAGTGCCTCCTTCCACCTCTTTTCGCGAGTGTTAATTCTGTATAAATTTTCTTCTCGCTATCGCGTAATTTAAAGTGTCCGGGAATAATCTTATTTATTGGTTGTTTAATTAATTTTTGGGGCGTCGTCGCCATTACCAGTCGTGAAATTCGGTGCGGCAGCGGCTCGACCACGCGTTGAGACGCCGGTGTGGATTTTTATAAATCTAGTGTCGTGGCCGAGGGCGAAAAATCTCATATCGTTTGCGTGGAGTATTATTGTGTCATATTTGGCGTTATTTTGGCGTGAGATCGAGGTCTCGAATGGTAATTTTTCGCGTCCCGGGAAGTAAAGATCGTGGAAATCGTGTGAGTGAATTTTTGCGTGTCGTATTTATGTGAGTGTGGTGTGTGTGGTTCCGCGATTTTTCCTCCCGAGGTCAAAATAGAGTCACACGTAATTCGTTATATTTTCGGTAATTATTTTATGATTTTTCGTACGGGTTTTTTTTCCTAAATTTCGTAGACGGGATTATTTGTTGCTAAAATAAAGAACGATTCGTAGATTAATTAATGGTTTAACATCTTTCGCATTCTTTCTTCGTTCCCCACTCCCAACGCTGAGTCTAGCTGGCGAAAAAGTGAGTCCTTACTATTATTGCGGAGTCACTTCGTGTGACCGGCGCCCAAATAAAAAAAAAATTAAAAATCGGTAATAAGGGTAGAGAGAGCTTTGTGCGTTTATAAATTTCACGTCACAATACATACCGTAGCGAATATCGTCTCGCAAATAAGCACATATAGAGCGCTCCACACTAGTTCACGCGCGACCCGCTAGGTGGCGACGTGTCACTGCCGCCTTTTTTCATAAACGCCTACGAACCCAAGCGGTTATAACCTCGTGCCCGCGACATGTCAAAAAGATAATCTCCGCGGTCTGGCCGTGACTAAGACCGTGTTTTTGGTAGCTGAAGAAGCGACAATCCGTATCCTTATCCACGTAGCTGAAGAAGCAACCATCCGTCTCCTTCTCCCCGTAACTGAAGATGCGACTCTCCTTGCTTTCTCCACGTGGTTGCAAAAGCAACGATTCCTCTCCACGTGGCTGCAGAAGCGACGATCTCTCCAATTTACTTAAAAATTTTATATTTTTTCTTTCTTGTTTAATAATATTTTTTCTTTAAGGTTACGTATCTATTTATTTCCTTTCAAATGTTTATTAAGGGTACAAATCTCCCTTATATTAATTTTTCGTTTTTCTTTAAGGGGATAATTTCTCTTCGTCTTTTTAAAAAGGAAATAATTTCTTCCCTTGTTTTAATTTGCATTTAATTTCTTTCAATCGTTATACCATTGACGTGTATAAATCGGCACACATCACATACATCACGTTCCATCCCCTAGATTAAGATTATTATTTAATTGTATCGAATCTTAAGGGGATTCGCCCCGAGAAAATTTTGTAAAATAAATAAAATAACAATAAACGAAAATTTCTAGCTTTAATAAGTACGAATTTATTCAACCGTCGCGTCCACTCTGACCTGAAGCGCTACCTCTTCACGCGGGACTCCTCGTGCTTAATCTTCGAGAATAATATATGGATGAGCGTAAAAATAGGATTGAGAAAATTTAAACGTTTCATCCTTTCAATACTACCATTAATTTTATAAATCGCAAATCTAATAATAATATTATTTGTCTAATGAAAATTCCCGAAATACTTGATCCATAATCCCCATAAAAACAATACGATTTCAAAAACCATCATAAATGAGAACAGCATTTAGGAATTTCATCAAATTCCATTCCGAACCTTCGGAAGCTCCTTGGCATTCTTTTCACTTAATTTTTCTGGGATATCTGGTGTTATACGAGACATACGAAGAAGAGAGAGAAAGAAAGATTGAATTGTCTGTTGGTCGAAAATCGACACGTTTTCGTCTCGAGTTCTTCAATCCAAGTTTAACCGAGAGAAATAGTAAGAGAACTGATGAGCTCCGAGGGCACGTTTTCCCGTGATGGTTCGAGGCTACTAGACGTCGACAACGTTGGAACATACACCGGATAGTCCGAATCTTGGGTGGAGTTAGAACACACCAAGAACGTGGAAGAAACTCGTTGGAAAGTTGTTTGAACGTTTGAGATACGAGCCTCTCTTTCTCGACAATCTTCTCGTGTCTCCTCCGCTATCCAACGCGCATCTATATATGTATATATATGAGGCTGAAAATGAACAGCAAAAGATATAAAAGAGCATACACATCTATATGTAACTTCTCATATCTATAGATATACTTTTGAGCCTAATATATATACATTATGTACCATAGTACTATAGACCCGCACACTCGCACTTACCGTCGCTCGTTTTTCTCCACGGGGCGTAACTAAATAGAAACTGATGCTTTCGCGCCTCTCGCACACCCTTTATATTGTCGTCTTTGGAAATATACGTGAAAAACTTTTCTGCCTTTTCCTATCTCATTTTTCGTTATACGCCTATACACGCAGCTTCTTATATTTTTCTCGCTCTATGTCCTCGATCGTCTCGCGCGTATACCACGAATATAAGACGATTCTTCACGTCGTATGTGGAAAGAGGAGGAGAAGGGTGAGAAGTTTGCGCACCCCTGAAAACGCTAAGGAATAAGAGGGAGGGAAGTAGGGAAGAGGAGCTTTGTCGTGCGCTTTTTCTTCGGCTGCTGTGCCCTCGAGCGAGAGTCCTCTCGCGGAGAAAAGTGGACTAGACACCCTATTCGGAATACCAACGGGAATGAGAGATGGTTCAACGGCTTCGACTACTGTCAACCCTGTCTCGATTCTTCGATTCATCGATGTGCAACTTTTCCGTCACGATCCCTCGATCTGTCTTCATGTGAATTTACTCTTTTTTTAATCTTTGAAAATAAAATATAAATCTCGTAAGTGTATACCTTTGTTATCAACTTATCGTTTGATATTATTTTTCATTACGATACAACTTATTGCCCAACACTTTTTTTTAATAGAATTTTAAAAATAATCTCGAGAATCATGACCCGGTGAAAAGTTTTGGAATGCTCTCATTTAAAAATGTAAAACGATATTGGAAAGTTTCATGGATATCAAAAGCGCGTCGGTGACTTTAAAAATTGCGTATCAATTTTCATAACCAAGGTGGTTAAAGTCAACCTTTTTTATCTCGATAAAATGATGGAGAACAATAGGAGAAAACAACAGGGAATGTAAAAGAATTTAACGTGGGTGTCTTTCGCTCAAAAGCATCCTGAAGAAAGCGATGCTCGTTGGTTATACCTCGGCATCGTTTTCATTTCTTTCTCTTTCTCTCGGGATGTCCCCGGGCTAAGCTTACAATAAATTCGCATGGGCATTGGTATGCGGTTGACGATCGCCTCGAGGCTCTCGCAGCCCGAATAACAGGGGAGGGGGGGGAGGAGGAGGAAAAAGAGAGAGGGTACGACAACCCTTCGACCCATCGGAATGGTTATACACAACCTCGTGTCAACCCTCACTGCCGGAGGGTGAAACTCAGCGCGCGGCCTCGAAGGAAGCGAGAGCGCGTGACGTTTTCACGGTAGTATAGAAAACCACGCATAAGAGGGTTGCTTGGCAGTTTCTCCCTCCCCCCGCCCTCTCCCGAGAAAAAGAAAACCGACTACCCAGGTCGATTATTGGCTCGCGTTAGCTCTCGTTCTGCATCCCGGAATGTCAGACTATCTAATAAGTTTGCTGGATAAAGTTTTAAAAATAAAAATGAATGTGAAACGTGAAATAAAGAAATTGGTAATATATTCAGATACTATGCCGAAGATTAACGTATGAATAGGACTTGTAATAATGCCAATATCAAAATTAAAAAAAAAAAAGTTTGAACACTCCATCCAGAAATTAATGGTTTTTTGAGTAAAAACTCAAATTATTGATCGAAGTTAGTATTTCCCGAAATATTGATATAATATATTTTGTTTGAAAGTGAATATATTTTATTTCATATATTTGTATTCTTATGAAAGATGAAACTATGGAAAAAAGGTAATTATCTCATAAATGGTATTTAAATTTCTTGAAATTCCAGCAACTTTAATCAAAAATACCGTTTTTGGGATAAATACCTTTTTTCATAGGGTCCTATTTCATACGGATAATAATATATTAAATTATGTATGATATTTACTTTTAATTATGTACTTGTACCATAATCTCAATAGTATTTATAAAGTAAAGGCGAAACCATCGCATACATAGTTTTACTAATTTTTTGAAAATATAATTTTTTGATAACTTGCGTGAGCCTTCGTGAACGTCGTTATAAAATGTGTTAAAACTTTGTGAAACCTTTACCGCCTAACAATCGAAATATTCAGTGTTTAAAGTTGTAACTTTAACACGCGATCTTACGAAAAGTAACATCCAAATGATGTTTTTTTTATATATTTAATACTTCTTCAAAGACGTTATAAAATTTAAAAAAAAATTGAAATCCATATTTCTAGATGTTGATCTCTGTTTAAAAATAAAATGAACATGTGAGCTTGTTTTAAGAGTTCATGCAAATCCAACCTTAAACTACATATACAACAACGAATAATCAACGTAAAAAATATCGTTAGAAATTAGTTCTATACTTCGCCTATAATGATCCTGTACAGTGTGTAGCTCTCGAAACGCAATGAAAATGAATCCCATATCCATTACTTTGTTCCATTAAAAAAATAAAAAAAAATACTCCGAACAATTTTCTTTCAAACGTGCGGCCGTTCATCATTCTGACAGCTGGAGGAGTTGGTGCGTTCGTGAGAACTTTGAAAAAAAATGTTTAATAACACAGAGTTGCTGGAGAGGTAACCTCTGCGTGATTTCTATAATTATTGTAAACTGCGCCCGCAAATTGATATCATCTCGAGCATAATTATATATAATACAGCATCCAGTTTCATCATGCGTGAGTTCTGGGGAACAGAGAGAGCCAGAAAAAGAGCGAGAGAACTAGAGAGAAGGAGAGAGAGATAAAGTTTATATATATAGTTTGACCCCACTCTCGTTCACCCTGCGCGAGTGCGTTTGAGGTGGCGAAGCGTGTTGATGACAGACAGCGTGTGCGGACCCGATAGCGATAGAAATCCCTCGTTTCGCGAGTAAATATATATATATATAGTAGTATATAAACAGGGGCAGTGGTCAGTTGCCTCTCGCACGCAACAACCCTCTCTCCCTTATCCCTCTCCTTCTCAACCCTTATATATTAATACCGTACCAGAGTCACTGTTGTATATGCATGTCACATCGTTTTCTCGTACACGTCGCAATATACATGCATCGCTGGTCCAAACACGTACATTCTTTATTTTAATCTTCTTTGGATCTTTGGTTTTTCATGATTTTACTAATGTAAACCATATATAGATGCTCTTTGCTTCTTTAGAAATTAGTCCATTAGCTATAAAAACCTGGCATTGACAAATCGACATTTTTTTATTTCGATCAATTTCACATTGTAACTGAGAGTAAGATATTTGAATTTCGAAATTGAAATTGTTTGAGTTTCAATTTAAAAACTTAATGTATTATCGCTTTTGGATGCAACAAGATTATTGGATATTAAGAATTTTTTTTTTCCCGTCAATGGTGAATTTTCCACTAATGGACACTTCGCCCTACACGAGCTGCGGATTTTACTTTAAGACACGGTAGAGAAAACTGCTCTCTTGAAAGCGTCTCTCATCCATCACGTCGACGGCTTCGTTAAATAAAAAAATAAAAAAAAAACGTTAAATACACACACCTACATTTCCACAGATTTTATCAAACTCTGGTTGAAAAAAGGCGGTTAGGTAATTTTACCTTGATATGAAATTACTGGTTAACTGTTTGCATAATAATAACTTGTAAATTGTTTTTTTTTTTAATTACAATCTAATGACGATCAAGATCCTGCGAAATTTTTAATGACCTTCATATGAGTAATACTCTTGGATTTTATAGTCGTGAAGATAACGTACATTCATATTTTCGATAATTTTTATTGAAAATGAATAGAATTTATCGAAATAATAAATAAATATATTGAGGACACCTGGTATGTATTTTATATAAAATTTAAACAGAGATATAAACTACGAATTTGAAACGAAAAAAAAGTTGGTATTTTTTCATTAAGCCTTGAAATTTTTATTAGTTCAAATTTTTCTGAAATTACACTTTTTTTTAACTGAAGTATTTATTTAATTCCAATGTTTTTAAAATAACAATTCCAAACTTTAATTAAATGATATGGACAATTTCAATTATCTTGAATTTTTGTAAAAATGTCTGCCACTCAAACATCAACGAACAGTTCAACTTCACTGACTGCAGCAGTTAGTACTGCTGAAAAGTGGATGTAAATAGCGTATATGATCATTCTAAAAATAGTTGTAAATTCTCATATTCGCAATTCAACTCCTTTGCGATAGAATAATATTATTCTCGTCGATATTTCTTGGACGTATGGAGGTCTGTATGAGTGTGTAGGTAGGCAAGAGAAGAAAGGGTATGGATATTCGGAGCGTTTTTTTTCTCTCAATCCATCTCCCTTTTCGTCCGGGTACAATTGCCTTCGGGGCATCCACGGTTGCACAGTTTTTCAGCTGCGTTTTTTTATCCCGGGCTTGTACACACTGCAAGACTGAATGTTTTGCAGAAATATTTTTGCCTGGAAGGAGAGCTAGTTCTTTTGGGGTTATCTGTACCCCTTTCCTTGAAAAACCCCGGTACTTTTCCACACAAATACTATATACCAATGGCAGCATCAAGAGCAACGAGCTGTTGGGCGCTGGCCCATCCGTTTTCCAGAGAATCTGAAATATTTTTCATCCAGAGTTACTCTCTTTCTGTCTCTTTCACTCCCTTCGTAAGCCGGGAGATCGAGAGAAAGAGAGATAAAGAGATAGAGATAGAGAGGGAGAGAGAGAGAGAATTGAGGCTCAAGCAAACAAAGGGAATATCAAATTAAATTACGCTCACGTCGGGCGCTGTATTTCGATTGGCCTGATCTCTCTCTCACTCTCTGTTTTTCTTTCTCTCTCATACTAGGTGCTGGAGCCTCTGCATCTCTCTCATCCCTAGGATCGGGGGTTTACTCGTATACAGGATCTCACTGCAATGTTTTATCTTCACGCTCTCTGCCTTCGATGACCCCACACGCCCAAACACGGCTATTCGTCACACAATCTTCCACCCATATTGCGGGGGAGTCAAATATTTGAAATGTTATGTTACACCAATATATGTGCATGTGCTGTAAATATATATACGCTTATATTTTAGGGTGTTTCTTTTTAATGAAACATTTTTTTTTTTCGATTTCGTAGCCCAATGCTTGAGCTTTACTGCTAAAAAAATGTTTCCTAAAATGGAAGACTATCGAATACAATCTGAATGATGGAAACTGGGTTCTTTGTCAATTTAATCAACACGTAAAAAAATAATTTTTGACGAAAGCATAAATACTGAATTGAAAAAGATTTTTTTTCGATTTTTGAAAGATAAATTTTGTAGAAGATTATATTCTCTATGAAAAAAAAGACTTTCGGGATTTAATTGGCAGATATAATATTTGTGTGAATTCGTTTAAACGTCATTATAAAAAATTGATTTTTATTTCAATAATAAATTAGCTGGATAACATAACACATTGTTTATCTTTTATTTATTCCAATTTCATTAGAAAAACTGTATTTTTAAAATGTGTAATTTTTCATTTGTTTTTTTTAGTTTGTATAAACAGTTTTTATAGTAAAATGGAAAGTTGAAAATTAAATTAAGCATCAGTTAGAATAATTTGTTTCGCTAACGTAAGATAAATTTCAATTCTGCAACGAGATTTCGTTTGGCTTTTAAATTGTATTTTTTAAATTCAAAACCCGCGAGAATACGATTTTTTTTTTTTTTACAGAAGCCACCCCCTTCTAGTCTTTTTCGATCTTTCCACTCGACCTTTTTTTTCTCGCGCTCATTCTCTGAAACAACCTCGATGGTGCGAACTCGTTCACGAAATGAAATTTCATGCGACCATCCGTAATTTGGTTCACGCACACTCAGAAAAGCTTTATACATAGCATACAGATATAGGCAGCTGGAGCAGAATGAATGTATATGTATACAAGTGTTTAGAAGTGTGTGTGTGTGTACGTAAAAAGAAAGGAAAAAGGATAGAAAAACACAAGAAGACTTTTTAGTTTGGAGCATAGACTCGTATACATAAAAATTCAATGCGTGAGGACTTTTTTATCTGCGCCGTAAAATATCTGTACAGAAAAGAATAGCCGGTAAGATAACACTGCGTAGCGCACCGATTTTCCATAGCTTCCAAGAGAGAAAATCGGTACTAATATATTTCTAGAGCATCTCGATTGGATTCAGACACGAGAGCTCCTCTCGAACCTTTTTTCACTGGATAAAATAGAAAGTGCATCGTGCCACACCCTCGTAACCAGTGAGTGTATCATCAATGTTGACTGGATGTGTAGAGAGCAAAACGAAATGAGACAGAATGGATTGAAACCAGGGAATATGCTTGAGTGAAAAAAAAAACACACACACACATAAGAACGAGATCTAGAGGGGAAGGTTGTATTTTTGAAGCAATCTCTTATCAATGTGCCTGATTTAGTAGATATAACTGTCAAAATTACGAAAACTAAAATTTTGAAAAAAAAATATGATGGTTTATCAAATACATTAATCGCTAAATGGTACTTATGATTGAATTAAATCCAATTGTTATTACATAAAAAAAAACAATTTGTAAATCCCATAAATTTTCAAGATGGTGATGTCTCTGTCAATGTTGTGAGATATAAATCTAGATTTTAAATACCTTATGGATTCCATGGAACTTGTTATTTAGAAAACAAAAAATAAGTATGTTAATGGCGATTTTAAAGAGAAACTTAACTTAAAAAACACAAATTTAACGAGTATACACTTCTTTATAACTATTAATAATT
>JABMBV010003679.1:0-10987 GCA_018906735.1 Mesochorus sp. PSUC_FEM 10030011 | reverse complement strand
ATATATATATGACATATTATACACATATAGATAATATACGATCGCAGCTCATCTGTGTGAATTCTGTGTGCTTCTCTTTTCCCATCGACAGCTCGCACACGGAGGGTGGTGCAGTAACACACCCGACCGATAAGTGATACAAAGACGCAAAAACAAATAAAATAAGGTGACTGTCGTCAGAGAATGGATATCATTCGAATAAAAAATGTATTGTGGGATGATTTTTAACCCTCTATGTCTAGACTGGACACTTGATGAAATAGTCGAAATTAACAAAAATTTTATCTTCAATATTTCGTAAGTAAATACTCCAAAAAGTAATACAAATTTTTTTTAGTTTTTTGAAAGTCCAGAAAACTATGAAAATTTAAGTATTCCCGAAAAAGAGTCAGTGTTCACGCCGGCTTTTGAAAAATATAATGTTTTCACGAAGGGTTAAAATTAATATCAAGCAAATAAATATTAGGCGTGTTTTTAAAAATACGAATTAATCATAAAATGAAAGAAGATGACAGACTTGACCGATTGTTCATAACTGACACAAAATTTTAGCGTTTTCTTTTCTACCCACGATTATTTTTGTATACAATAAAATATTCTAAGATATTATTATTTTTACTGGTTAAACAGTTATGGGTTATCGCTGTTAGAAATTCTTTATTTTCAACCAAAAGAGAGTGTTTATACAAGTAAGAACATATAAAAGATATAATTATTGAGAATTTTAAAAGAATTACAAAAGATTACTATATAGCGATATTCTGACGGGTACAACGAGATGAATCGTTCATAGGTGTATATGTTAAGAGCATAATATATTATATATAGATATGCAATTTATATGAAAAATGTTTCCTGGCAGACTTGACTCGTGACTGGTGAGTTTCCTATGTGCGAACGATCAATTTACATAAAACGTACTCGAGCACCGATTCCAATGTTACATACACTACCAACCAAAAGTTGAGATAAAATGTTTATAAATGTTCAATTTTATTATGACTGTAATATGTGAAATAATATTTTAATTGAAATAAATGATTAAGATCAGAAAATATCTAACTATCAGAATTAAATTAAAATCATTTCAAATTTAACAGGTTTTAACGCAACTTACCATATTTAATTTCTTGTAATTACAGATATATATTTGTAATATAAAAATAATATAACACAACGAATGAGTAAAATGCAACTTAAAATTATGTAAATTCTGTGAATTTTTAATACACAAAATTGTTAAAAGTATTTAGAGAAATAAGACACATAGATCGAGGAAAAAATATCGAAACTTTTAGGTAAGAGTGTATGTATATCTAAAATTTTCTCACTGTCTGTGCCATTCCGCTTATTCTATGCATACACGTCGACCATGACTTTGGCTCTCTTTTCACCGCAGTTCACCGTCTCCAATGCAAATTACAATATTCCCAGGCCACGCCAATTCGAATATGAAAATATATGTGGGCGTCTGATCAAAATAGGAGCTTCTATTCAGAATCGAAGGAAACATTCGTGCGATATATATCTCGCGTCAGTTTTCCCTTTGCCAACCCCAATCGTGTTCTCCCGCTTTTCTCTATTTTCCATTTCTTTGCCGCGTCTTTATATCTTTGATAACGAAATAAAATAAAATTAGCTTGAGCCTCTGCCGGTAGAGAAATGTTGCCACAAATCGAATAACGAGGGTTGATCCGCAACTAAAACCGTACCCTGCTGACGCCTCTGTGCACGAAAAAAAATTCTTGCACAAGTTCTGCTGCCCGCGAGATTGCCGAATTTCATGAAGATTTTTTACGCGACAACGCGTTAGAGTTCGCCGTTTACCCCCAACAAAATTCACCCTTTCTTTTTTTTGTGTAACTACAGAGTCGGGACTAAATCGTAGTACGTGCGTCGACTGCTGAGTAACAGGTAGGTAAAACGATATGAATCCCCTGAAATATGTGATGTCCCTGCGCGTGAATCGCGCCGGAAAAAAGAGGCAACAAACGATATCGCGTGTGGTCGAACCGTTTCGATTTACGGTCCTGAATCGTGACGATGATAACAAATAACATCTAACGAGCGTGAATACTAATGTATTAAACGAATAATTCTTTTTGACGTTTACACTTTGCCATATAACAAAACGAAAATTTATTTTCATTAACAAAGAAAAGTTTTTATGGGTTCTAACCACAATTTTTCTTGTAAAAAATATCAAAAATATAACCTTTATCATTTGTACAAAAAAAAAACTATTCTCAAGAAAAGCAAAAACCTTCAATGAAATTGCACCTAAACAGAGTGTAATATGGGAGGTTCTAATCAATTCTCACGAATTTCTGATATATTGTTTCTTGTTTTAACTATTTATATTTGCGAAATATTCTCCAGAAGATAAACTGCAAGGTGTTCCTTTAGCACCCTTTGTGTTACAACTATTTAGAAAAGCAAAAGAAAAAATGTCTCACGTGATCTAATTATTCGCCCCGCTTCAGAACGTTTCATTTAAAAACTCGCTTTCGCGTGCACCCGTCGAGCCCCTGAAATTCTCATCTCATCTAGCTTCTATCGCAGTGAGCTTCTCTTCTCCGACTAGACGAAATTTCTGGCCGAACAAAGAGACGTAGAGAGATAATAGAAGAGGGAAAGTGAGAGAAGGAGGGAGAAAGAGAGCTTGTAACCGTGTTGAAAAGCAAAAAACCCCCGTATCAATTTCACGGAACAACGCGGTGTGTTGTAGCAGCAGAGAGCGCAGCGTCCGGTAATCCGGTCGACGTCGGAATCGTCTTTTTGCACACAGAACACACATACACATGAACGCAACTAGTATATACGCGGGAGTACACACAGGTCCTAGAGTTCACTCTACCGCGCCTTGCCGCTTAATATTGCGCCATAATCTCTCTCTCCGGCTGCATCGAGACTCACGCTATAAATATATATGCTTTTTTTCTTTCTTTTTTTTTATTAATATAGAACTTTGTACTATCCAAAAGTAACAGAGTGCTTCGTTAGAGTCTTATGCACACTGCTGGATAAAAGTTTCGATAAAGTATTTAAGTATCAGATTTTATGACAGTAAATCCCTTATTGTCATTTTTGTGATTTAAATTTAATCATTTAAACTAATAACGTGGATTGAAAAGAAACGTTATTCGAGCATAACAATATTTGTTATATAAACATTTGAAAATATACGTAACTATATTCTCAGATATTTTTGTTGATTTATTGTGATATCATTATATTGTTTTTTTTTAGAGCCAACAAAGAGTTTAGTAATTGAAAAATAATAAAAATATCCATTGGAAATCAGGGATACATTGTTAAAAAATACACCTGCGTTGTATTATGTATATTATATTGGTAAAGCAGAAAGTGTGAGTACGCTTATAAAAAAATAGTCCTGTTTCAAATTTCGATAATTTTTCTTATGATTGTTTTGTGTATTTATATGTATTATGTTCGAGGTAATATATAGTAAACTAATGATTAATTCTTTTTTTTTCGACTTCCTTTGTAAATATTCTAAACTTTTTTCCTAAAAAACTTTGTTTTTTTCCTAAAAATCATCAGTTATGGCCTTGAATCCATACAAAAAAATTATTGAAAAAAGCACTTTTGGTTTTTCAAAAAATGTTCAACTTTCCTATCGACTTTTTAAATTTTTCAAAATTTAAAATTTTCATGAACGTTAGAATCGGTCTCGCACTATTATGAACATTGAAAACTAAAATTTGGCCAAATCAGTCCAGCTATTCGCATGTATAATGCGCTTACTAACGAATGTTAAAATTTTTTCTAATCAATAAAAAAAATCTGTTGCTCAGTAAATAATAAAATTATTCATTGAAAACCGGGTGTGAATCGTTGAAAAAAATGCACCTGTGTGAACATGTGTATTAAAACTTTTGGGTGAGAGTGTAAATGTGTGCGCTGGTGGTTGGAACTTTTGGGGAGTGAATTTCGTCGAGGCAAACAACGAGGCCGATAATACTTAACGTTAAGTAGATAATGAAAGATATAGATGGTATTCTGTCCGAGGTTGAGGGATTTGTGCCAAGGGTTGAAAAATAAAGGAGTGCGAGCACACTGGTCGGAGTGTTGTCGAATGGGAGGGGCGGAGCAACCGCGAAATCCAAGAGCGTGGTATGGGCCTTTCCTTATTATTTTCCTATGTGTATATACGAGTTTTCGTCGTGAGTTTTCAACACCTCGCAGCTCTTTCCAGGCTGAGGAGAGAGGGAGAGAGAAAACGCGACACGTATATATACCGCGGTCCACCGCAATCGCCCAGCATCCACGGGACAATGTTATTTTACGGCGCTGTGCACTTGAGCCTCTTTCATCCGGGGTCGATCCTCACCGAGAATCATCCCGCGGTTGTGTTGTTCGCCCGTTAACAGTTTGTCCTTCTCTGTAGTGGGGACGCCATCGCGAATCGGTCGCGTCTCCGTCCGGCGAAATTTAATCTGATCAGTCCTGGATTATATCGGTGTATATGATATGATATTCTCTAAATACATATATACATTGTATATATATGGATTCGTGTACATATAGTTTACTAACGTGAACGAGTTTTCGTTCGTAGAAAACCACCCTCGATATGCATCGATAGGGCGAGGCACGTGAGACCGCTCGCGTGAAGATTATAAAGTTTTGGGAGATTGAAGAAAGTGAACAATCGTTCGATGATCACTATTCATTTTTGTTGCAATTTTTCCTATATTAATAATACGTTTCTGAAAAAAAATGTTTTTGAAACACAGAGATGTATGGATTATTTTCATAGTAATTAATTTTTTTTACTGTAATCTTTTTTTCTATCTACTGCAGATTTTATTTTTGTCTTTAAGGAAGCACTTTTTGCACAATCATATGTATATTATAAAATAAAAGCGAAATTATCAGGTACATTTTTCTAAAACCAATTTTTGAAACTTTACGTGAATCTTCTTCTGAGTGTCATATTATAATGTGTACAAAATTTGTGAAATTTTTACCATCTGTCTATCGAGTTATTCAAAGTTTAAAATCATATTTTTAGCATACTATCGAAGCAAAAGTTATGAAAAATGACGATTAAAATATTTATTATCCTCTAAATAACGTAGTAAAAGTATTTGAAATTTGAAATTTGAGTTTTAACGACAATTATTTCCGTATACAATAAAATCGAAACCTAAAATTATTTCCATGCTCTCGCAAATACATTCTTATAATAAGATTTTTAAAAATAAATAATATTTTTTTTTAGATACAAGATTTTTTGATATATATATAAATTCTATCGTGTGAAATATCAATGTAGTACGTAATAGAGAAGACACTAGTACATAGAGGGTGTGCAGTGGATATGGTCACGAGTTATACAGACGAAAGTCGACAAGAGCCTTGCCCTTTTTATAGCATCAAACGGACTGTAACCAAGCTGCACGATCGACTTGACTCGGTCACTCGGCTCCTGTCGTCCCGAATAACCGTCTCTCACTCTCGCTACTTTTCACCCTCTTTCTCTTCGCAACACCACTAAGAGAAAACCCTTAAGGCACTTTTTACATCATACTGTATATATATATGGAGTCTGTATCGTGTGTCTGCCTCAGTACTCTCTTCTCGACTTCATGCTCCTTCGATATTCTTTTCTATTGCCCGTTATACTCCATAGTGTCGCGAAAGCGTCGCATGGGTTCTCAATTTTCTGTGACACTTTGACATGAATTTCTAGGTTCATGATAAACTTATTTTCTACTTTTTTAATATACCAATTACGAAGACGATTGATAAATTTCATTATTTTTTTAAAATCATGAGAATAAAAGGATTTTATGCTCAAGCTTTATCCTGTTATTTGTTACGATTTCTTAAATAAAGAAACGCTTTTACCATTATTTTAATATAAATAAAATTCATTAACGCTCAGGAACCTATTTGTGATTGTGTTCTTTCCGATTTCGAAGGTGAAAATTGGGTTTCAATGTCTCAGAAAAAAATGGCGGATTGAATATGAAAAGGTATCAACTTCAATAAAAAAATTGGACATTTTTTTCATCAATTTTTTTTCATGTCGATAATGGGTATCGGGCTATTTTCCCTGTTGCTCCGAAGTATTATAATAATTGTAGTTTACAGAAAAAATTTTTATTTTCAGTTTTACTGAGTTCGTATTCAGTATATGATTTTTGCGACTATATAATTCACGCGAATTAGGAATGGAAACTCGTTAACCAGAAAAATATTTTAGTTATTACACGTATATAATTTTAAAAAAGCTAGGGAAGGGCCTAGGGAAACTGCGGATAACCTGGACCACTACAGGTTTATTCAGATGAAGTATTATTTAGTATTGGTTTAGGTGAATTACTTTTGGAAACTTTAAAATCGGTAACGCTAGAAAAAATTGAAGGAAGCACATGATTCTTGTACGTACTCATATTTTCATCACTGTATACATACGAAAATAAAACGATCCCAGCTGAATAGAGCTACGAACAGGAGCAAAGTATCCTGGACAATATAAGTACACACAAAAGATGTACATATATTGAGAAAGAAGAGTGTCTTTTCGCGCTAGAGGACCGTTTATCTGCTCGGTGATGTCCCCATCGCATCCTAACTCAATTTTGCGTTCCATCTGAGACGCGCCTGGAATCGCCCTCTGGGTTTATCGGACGAGTCGACCTGCCGGTCGGCCACTTCACCCATCAATAAGGCAATTCCGGCGTGTGTTCGAGCCACTGTCACGAAAGAATAGCTTTCGGCGGGATTCGAAACGATATTTCTATCGGGTATAGGGTGGTAGTCTCGTTTCGCGTCACTACGGAGACAATTTCGCAAGGACGAAGATGAAGAACGCGTAAAACAGTTTTCGAATATTATACGGGAAAGGAAACCGGGTTAAAGAAATAAAAGGTGTCAGAGTGTCAAAAACACATTGCAATGGAATTAAAAAGTCATCAAAAAAATTATGTAAATGTAAATTAATTCAAGATCGATTGTAAAAGTCGAATTTTTCTATCAGTTGTTGAAAAAAAAAACATTCATTTTTTATATTCTTACATTTTACGATATACAGGATTTAGATTATAGATAAATATACATTATAGAATCAGTAATACGATGTTCCCGATTCGGAGGATTTTATTACGATTTTTTTTCCCATTGAATTTTTGAAGGGATTCCGGCCAAAGTTGACCCAACGTAGTATGAGGTAGCGAGGCGTGCGATCGTCTCAATTATGATTATTTTTTGATACGGTATTGCTATAACACAGAACGAATAACGGGCTTGTGAGAAAGAAAGAGAGAGAGAGCTTGCTTTCAGCATCGTGCTCGGTTTCCACGCGATCGGGATCCTTATCTGCCCATAAAGCTAATCCTGTAAGCTTTTGGCGCCTCCACTCGAGAACGTACGTACAACGAAGGGTCTAAAAAAGGGTATACATGTATATACATATATTTTATGAGCTGCTTATACGTTTCAGCGGTCACCCCGGCAAATCGAATCCAATTTTCGCGATAAGATCTTTAGTAGTGCTTTGGCGCGGTGGAGCAAAGATCAGGTGCCGGACCGTCGGCCTGTCCATACCTCGTCATTTCGTGCCACTGACTTTTTTCCGTCCACCCTCCGTTTCAATGGACTTCCCAAAATTGTGGCCCAAACTCGGTCACACTAGAACATGATTTTTTTTCTTCATATTATATGAGATTCTGTTGGATTTATAGAGTCCCTTATACTGACCCTCGATCCCTGTATTACATATATACATACGCAAAATCTTTCATTGGCTAATCGTCAAATTTATGAGAGAGGTAAAGTCCGAAAAGGAAACTGAAATTATATTCATTTTCTAAATAAAATTGATTTTAATGATAAAATAAGAACTTCATACAAAAAGTTAGGAAACTAATATATAATATTGATAATAGCCGTGAATCCATGAACATAAACTTGTAACGAAACTATGTTTGAATGAAAAAGTGTATACATTTTTAAATAATAGCAAAAAAAAATCTGGTGTGGACGACTGAAAAAAAAACAGTCGAAAGATGTATCGATAAATGTCAAGAAAACGTCAAAATATGTATCTGTTCATTGTGCCAATGAGTATTGATATCAAATTTAAAATAAATCTGAAGAGAAAAATACTATTAGTCAAACGAAGGTGCTCACTTATACTTCCCTAGGGGTTTAATTTCAAGTATTTTTTTTTTTAATTATACCTAAAATATAAAATCAACATGGTCAGGACTTTGCAATTTAAATAAAATAAATTGATGCATATTAACCTTTTACGGCTCAGCGGTCCTCTGTGGAACCACCTATTTCTAAACCGTTTTTTTTTGCGATTTAAAAATAGTTTTTATTCTATTTAACCCATTTTTTTGTTACAATATGCTCATGAAATGTTAAAAAATGAAAATTCATTAACGGAAGTTTTTATAAATTGTAATATTAGTGAATAAAGTCTAAAAAATGCGAACTTTAAAAAAAATCATTATTGAAAAAACTTTGAGATATATTTTAATAAAAATTAGAATATAGGGGTTTTTGAGGTTGCTGATTTCGAATCGAAACTGGGGTTTTTAAAATAAAAAATGGTAAATCCCATATATTGGCTATAATATTTAAATATTAAATAAATTTAACGGCCGATATATTGAATCCGCCATTTTGAATTTTCAAAACTTGAGTTCAATATCGTAATTAGCGACCCAAAGAATTCTGGTGTACCAATTTTTATCGTACATCCAAAAAATGTATGCTGCAAAGGGTTAAGAGACAAGTATCTCGACACCAAATTATTAAAGATAAAGGTAATGTGAAATGTCTTGATCCTATAAATTCACACTGGCATATTCGATAAACAATATAGCTTCAAAGGCTGCATATAGTATGGCCATTTCCTCGCTTCAATGAACGGCACGAAGTACACGCCATATTTAATATTTCCCACTCACCTCCTCCCCACCCTTCATCCCCTCGCATTATAACCCCGACGAGCCAGCGATGAAGAAGAGCTCGTACAATAGGTAAAGAAAGAGAAGAGGGAAAGAGAGAACGAGTCGCAACCGCGGAACAGATAAAATGCTTTACGGCGTCGAGGAATTAACCCTTGATTTCCGGGCATTACTCTCCCGCTTGGCGAGCCTTCCCCGCGATAAAGGGGTTGCGCCCGATGGTGGCCGGAGTCTAGGGCGCATTGCAAGGTTTTTGAAGCGCTCACTCGGTCGCTGCTTCTTCATATCTCGTCCTCGTCGTCGTCGTCGTCGTCGTCGACGGCGAGGAGACGAGGAGACGTAATGGCTGACCGAGAATAAGGGTCGACGTGTTCCATCGCTTCTCCTCGCTTACATTATAATGGAGCTTCCGACCGGCACACACTGTACAATCCGGACGAGACACGATTTATTTCGCTTCTTTTATATTTCAAGGAATAATAACAATAATAAGGGTTCTTCACCAAAACTTTGTACGTACGAGCTCTGAAGCTTTTTACCAGGGGGGTATTTCTGTTCCACGGATAATAATTCATCTTCGTGAGGCATCGAGCAGTCTTTCACCCTTTATTACTCATTTTTATCAGCAAGATATAATCTCATGAGCGTAAATTTTTCTAAAGGCATATCTGAAACACCGCGAGTATTTTAAAAAGAATTTTTCGTTTTACACCAAGTAAAAGCTGAACATTTTTCTTCAGTCGCATCTTGAGTGACACAGGCCACTTAATTCTTTGTAGAAGTTTTAAATAGATTCTAAGAATGCGCATATATCATTTTGTAATTAAGGAGATACTTATGGTATAATCATAATCATATGTATAAAGTAAAGGTGAAATCATCAGTTTTCTGAAGATAATTTATTTGAAATTTTTCATAAATTTTCTTGAACTTCATATTATGTGAAAAATTTTTTTCGAAATTTTTATCATTTAAAAATCGTTAAAAAAATATTACTTAATTTTTATGTTTTTTGCGTTCCTGCGTTCTCACCCTGCGTTCCGTGGGCGGCCGGTGTACGGTTTGGCGGTGCCTTCCACGCAGTTCTTTATCACTCGGATGGTGGCCTTCTAACGATGCATCGGTTGGCTCATGGAATACAGCGGAGGAGATATAACATGATAGCTCGAGAGAGAGAGAGAGCAAATAAATAAATAAATAATTAAATTAAGAGGTAAATATATATAATAACACTAATAAGGATGGAAGGAAGTACTAATCTCTTTAGAAAACATTCAAAACATAATTTGAATTATCTTTGTATACAAAAAAAATCCAAATCTCAACTTACTATTAGGTTCATATAAGTAAATCCTTAAAATGATAAAACATATGATTTTATTTCACTATTAGTCAGTCAAACACCCAGCAAAATCATACCATAGATAAAATAATCATTGAAGGCATAAACATCCGGGATGCCATGAGTGAACGACACCTTGCGTTTCTCACCCGAGAGAGCTATCGCAGCTCTGAGCAAACCGCTTTCCAGCTCTCACATCATGGAGAGAAACGTGGTGAGATGAGCTGAGTGAAGCATAGACCGGTTGGTGTTTCGTAGTATCAATATTCATCAGGCTCCTCATGTTCGGGGTATGGCGAATTCGTGGATTAGCCGGAAACTTCACGCAACCGACACCCTCTACGCGGGCACAAGTATATGCCGTGTGAACGTCTGTGTATGTGTGGACTTGGGCCCTGCTGTCGAGAATGCCGAGGGCGTGTAAGGTCCCCGGAGCCAAATTTCCAACACTGACCCCGATCTCGTCCTGCGGCGCGAAAGCGTACACGGCGGTGTATCAGAAGGGCCCTGCCGGATTCTAATCCGGGACGGCGTGACGTCATATTGCATAACAATTAATCAACGCGCGATAACAGCTAGCACGAAACCAGCCAGAGCTTTCTCTCTCTCTCTCTCTCTCTCTCTTGCTTTCCGCACTGTTCCACCATCAGCCATGGCTTCACCCTTCGTACATACACATGTTTATATATATATA
>JABMBV010003668.1:0-10988 GCA_018906735.1 Mesochorus sp. PSUC_FEM 10030011 | reverse complement strand
AATAAAAAGGCAACAATGACTTCGATATTTCGAGATATTCGAGATTCGAGCTCATGAACTTTTTATTAGAGGATATGGTGGTTCACCTTTAAATAATCGAAATTTTTCGATATTGAAAAGTGGTACTTGGTCAATTTTTTTCCATTGTAAAGTTCCTTAAAGTTCAAGTACTAAATCATGACTTTCAGGTGATTCCAAAAAGGATCAGCTAAACATTTTTTATTCATTAACATTCTACTAAATAGTGAAAATATTTAATACTATTGGGATTTGACATAATACGATATAACATCCAGTGACATAATTTGAAAGCTTTCACGTACTGCTCGTACTGGTGAATTTTGGCAATATAGAAAAAATTGAACAAGTGATTCAAAATATATAATTCATAAATGTTTTTAACTTCCCTTAATTTCATGTGGATTTCCTTTAAAGTTCGATGTCTTCATACAATAATTGTTCAAGTTAACCTCAACGGCACTGCACCTTTTCAATACTTTTTATAATGCAATCAGTATTTACAATTTTTTTTATCTTCCCGATACTCTTTGAGATTTCGTTTTCATCAGCCCAATCCAAAATTGTTTTTGAACTAACCATAAGAAAAATATAAAACCGAGTCTCACTATGCCTTTTTCTATATTGCTGTAATTTATAAGCAGCGATATTGATTAAGCTCCGCCCATATGTCAAATCCCAATTCATGAATTTGTTGTGTCTCAAACTTCAAAGTTGTATGTGGGTCAACATATGAGTGCACCAATTAAGTCGTAGTATAACTCGTTTGTCCAGTACAACTTTGTTTCATAACTCTAAATCTGAAGATACAAAATTATTTTCATTTTTCAGTTAATAGGCAACTTTTTCGGTAAATGATTCACGATTTCCAAATGAATTAGCGAATTAAGTAATGCATGACGTAATTACTATTACAGATATCTCTACTTCAACTCGCTCGCAAGTTTTTGGCAAAAATTCACTGACACGAATTCCCTAAAATTCAGTCAGTACTGGGAGCCGGTAATCTTCCAGTCGATCGTAAAGCGTCCAAGTCAGGCGGGTGCTCAAGCAACGTCACGTCGCGGTGTTATATTTTTTCAGCTAGTCGAATTAACGGCTGTTGCATGTTGGAACATTGAGAATCCCTTTACACCCGAGAACATTGCTATTGTAGCTCAGGACGAGGAAACTCTGCAATACGTGAGCGGCATAAAGGTCATCATTAACAATCTCGGACAGGAGGAACTTTGGTTCAATACGAACAGGCTTCAGAAAATTATAAACAAGACGATCAAACACGACGAGGTCAATTACAGACTTATACGAGGTCTCGTTGATGATCTGATAAGGGGCACGGTCTGCGATTCACTTCAAGGTTATCCTCGTCCTTATCCCGAAGTATCATCGTGGAGACGAATATAAAAAAAAATAATGAAAAACGTCATTTAGGCATCTAACAACATTTAAAATCATGAAAAAATGTGCCTTGAAATCGCCAAGTCAGTCTTAGACCAAATACACAATCATTCATCGAAATAAAACGAACAATAAATAGTTATGCATTTTTACACTCTGGTTAATAGAACCAATTCAAGGTTTTTCATTTATTTATCGATATTGTTCGAAACTATATTCAGGTTTAATAACATTTATACACAATTTTGACAAAAAAATAATTTGCTGAAGTGAAAAATCCTAAAATATCATTGTAAAAACGAATATTAACAAAAAGAAAACGCCATGTAGACATCTGAAAGTATTAAAAATTATAAAAAATATGTCCTCAAATCACCAAGTCAGTTTTAGACCAAATGCAAAATAATTAATTAAGAGAACATGAAAAATATAAATCGTCATGCATCTGTACATTCTAGACACTATACAACCAATGCAGATTTTTTTTAATTTATTCATCAACATTGTTCGTAACTTTCTTCAGATTAAATAAATTTTTGTAGATAATTTTAACGATAATAATAGAAATAAATAAAATTAATTCATCCTCTACCAATTGTCCCGAAGTATCATCCTTAACACAAATATAAAAAAGAAAAACATCTAAAAAGCTTTAAAAATTATGAAAAAAGTGCTTTAAAATTATCAGGTCAGTTTAAGACCAAATTCAAAATCATCGAATGCACTCTACTTTAATAAATGTGAGGATTTTATTTATTTATCAACATTATTCGTAACTTTCTTCAGTTTTAATAAATGTCTATATACAATTTCAATAACAAACAATTCATCACAATAAAATGGTGTTTGATCGAAGTGCTAAAAAAAAAAAAAGAAAAAAAAAACAGTTATTTGGCTGGTCACGCGTAAAATAATGTTGAGCCGCGGGCGTATATCGATTGCAAATTTACATACGCAGCCGAGCGTTGAGAATTTTACGTGGACAACGATCCAGGAACCCTGTTGAAAAATCAGCTGTGAGCGAAAACGAGGGTGCATGGAAAACTGGGTGGATGTGATTGTGTATGTGTGCGAGTCGCATGCGGTGATTCTAGAACGTTCTGGAGGTCGACCTACCGTGCTGCGGATGTGGATCGGCCCGTCGGGGACCGGGTGGATCTGTCGGTGACAGGTGGCATGTAGCAATTTAGTTAACCGTTTCATTGCCGTGTGCCTTTCGAAATGTAACGATGAAGTCTGTTGCTGACAGGACCGCGTCGTCGCGAGCTCGCGAATGTTTCCGCAAGTGCATGCCAGAGAGAAAGAGAGAGTGGATTCACTCGAGGTTGAAGAAGTATATAATACGCCTAAGCGGGTCTTCGCCAACCGCGGATTATTTCATCTCCAGTTAAATTTGCTCGCTTCACTTTACCAATACTTATGCACCTCTACCGATACACACGCGTCCGCATATTACTTGAATTTACGAAAATTCAGTGTAGTTTCAAGGTCGCTAACAATAACTTTATTCGCTAAAATCTTCATTTATGCATCATCCCGTCATTGACGGAACAACATTTTTTTAATCGAATAATCTTGTTGAAGTTCGACTGAATTATTGATTTTTTATTGAATTAAAAAAAATTGTTTTTACCTCTATAAAAAATTAATATTTTTTCAAAAAAATATAGTAATATAGACCGGGATATTAATATCCTTACTTAAATTTTAAGAAATTGTTTTAAATGCAATAAAAAATACATATTTCAGTTTAGGTTGCAATGCAATGAGATCATTTGGTTTTAAAGAATGTTTTTTCATCAATGGTGGGTATCCTGCAAATCGACAATTCACCTTCATTTTTGAATAAATATAATGATGAAAGAGGTTAATGGAATTGTAATTTTCTAAACAAATAATTTTAGATCTCATCCGAACTTTGTTCCTTTTTTTTTATTTGTATATCGTGATAATTGGTTTATCATATGGGATACACAATGGTATAGTCAACCCGCGTGAATTTTGAATTTGCAAATAAAAGCGTATCTTAAAGGTAAAATAATAAATTTATAATTGTTGAATAAATATAATGTAATAAAATGAAACAAACTTAAGTCAAAAAATTTTAAACGAATTCTGAACATTTTACAAAATAATTTAATATTTATTGTCCATATTAATATTTATCAATGAATGAATATTCATTATAGACACAAATTTTTACAAATAATATAGCATGAACGATGCTATCATTAATTATTCATTAATTTTAAAAACTGATTAATCCTAAAATTTATCGATCGTCCATGTCTGTTTTTTTCTTATAATACAGGAAATTGCTACAGTTTGTAACAATTTTAAAGAACTTTGACTTTTATTTTGGCTTTAAAATCGTTTTATGCGGTTAACGCTTTTCAAAAAATTGGCAACGATCATTTTGTCACGTGATCTTTGTTCCGAGGGCGTGTCGTTTGACGGATATAAGGTCAGTAAAGCCCCGAAGGATTCCTCTGCTTCCGCGTTCTCGTTCTTTTTTTTCTCTTTCTTGACCCAACTATCTCACGTATTCTCATATTGCTCGTTTCTCGTGCTGAAATACCGTCGGCATACTTCTCCAATATATATATATTGGAAAGGGCTAGAAAGGGGAGGGAGGGAGGCTTATACAGCCGTGGATCTTTGGGGTCGTGTACAGGCTTCCGCAGAGTCGAGATATACCCGCATCCTCGTCCCATACTTACACGTATCACCGGATCTCGTAACCCAGTTGTCTGAATTTCCAAAGCTCAACGAGATCCTTCTCCGTCGGATGGATAATATTTCGCTCCATTAGGCTTGATCCTTACCAAGAGTTCCGTGAATTCCAAGTCTTCCCTTCGAAGAATTCGTAGACTTGACTTTTTCCTCATAACCTTTTACGGGCCATGATGATCGCGGATCAATATATATATATAGCATTGGTCCTTTTTATTCAATCTTTAAATCCACTCGATACAATGCGATTATCATATCATAAATATATTTATAAAAATTCTTATTGTCTGTTTGTTCCTATTACCTTCGGAGTTGGATCATCGGTATTTTTCTCTGGACTAAACCGATTGTGCCTGATCTTTCAGTTAAAAAATGTTGAAGGTCCGAATAAAGTTGATAGAATCCTTACGATCTTTTATGAACAATTTTCAATTCCTTCACTATTAACTGAAACCATTTTTTTTGAAAATCAACATTTCAATCATTTTGAGGCTTTATTAATGAATTAATAAACTTTGATTCAAGAGCAAACTGGGCCCTTGATCGCTCGAGTATCCGTAACAAATGGATTTCGTTCTCTTGGATATGAAGTCACTCGAGAACGGGAGTAGAATCGTTTTACAATGGGTACTGTTCCAACAACTTTATGAGAATCAGAAAGAGCAGAAGAGAACGAGGAAAAGAAATAAAGAGAAATCCTACTTGTCCAAACCTAGCGTGGAATTTCCAAATAAATTTGCATGAGTTTTACTGCTACTAATATACATAACTACCAGTGTTTGGCACTGATATCTTCGTGCTTTGTACTATGGATTTGAGAATTCTCACGAGGTACTTACTCGGAGTCACGAGCCCGCGAATGAGAACCCTGCGCCCATTCGTGTCTGTACAGTAGCAGGAACTCACGCCGGGAAACAAGACAGGAGCAAGGAGGAAAAGGAAGGTGAAAAAAAAATAAGACGAGCCAAAGAGAGGAAAAAGGACGAAGAGAGCCACAAGCCGGGCATTGGATTTCGTAGCACAGAAAAAAGTTGCGCTCGTGCCCATCCCGGAAAAGAAAAGATATACGGAGTGCCTTTTACGATCAGGAGCAACGTTGGCGAACGTTTTTGGTTCTGGTAGTTAATACTGCGAGTTGCGGAGATCTTCACCCCTTAACCAATGCGTGTATTCGTCTTGCGCAGGTTTTGGCTTGAGATTTCGCAGTGAAAATTTTCGACCGATACTTTCCCCCTTCCTCCCCATTCCAATCATTTGAACTCTTCTCTCCCTCTCACTCCTTCGCTCGTGGCTTTTTTCCCACAGCACAACGAATTTACAACCGCATCCTCTCTCCCTTCCTCCTCTTTCTAAAATATATATCTCGCGTGCAATGCCTCTTTCATCGCTCCCATGATTCTTTACCTGCTGTATGCGCTTCGCCTTTTCTAACTCCACTTCATTCTGTCACGGGGCGGAAAGAAGTAGCATTTTATCTCGAAATTATGAACAAACCCAACGTCCGCATTGGTTCTTGCGCTTGTGTGTATATATCGCCCTACTGGGCGGAAACTTTGATGAAATGTTTAGGATTCTCATATAGTTTCTCGAACAAACGTAAAACAAAATATTTTTTCCGAAGGTATTACATTTTTGTTCTCTTCTGAAATCACCAGTACTCGATATTAATCCTGAAACTACAAACTGGGGTAGATTCTACTCTTGGCGAACTTTAAACTACCCTTCTAAGTTAGCCAGTGACATTATCAAGTCCGGACCTGTACCATAATTTAATTCAAGATTTGAATAGTAGAGTTACGTCACGAGCAGCCTTGATTTTGTATTTATTGTAATATAGCGAAGACGTAAGGCACGTATAGGTAATTTGATTCTTTTTTATGAAAAATTGCAGATTAAAAGATCATAATACGCGCATATATTTCAGAGAGCCAGTGACTGACCAACAAGTATACTGTAATGGTTCGCTTTTCTACACGTTAGTTGTTACGCGCAGAATCGCGCTACCTTAAAGGAGCGGTCATGAAAGAGAAACAAGAGCAACATAAATATAGTTAAAAAAATTTTTATTTACTTATTTATACAGTTTTAATTTATGCTAAGGGTTTTCTTTTATTAATTTTTGGTAAATCTTTTATAGTTTTTAACTTGAAGAAACGTATTTTCTTTTTATTATTCTTTATTTTTTTAAACCTAAATTCCCTTTTGATTCGATATAAATCTAATATTGATTACTCCAGGCTCGATACAATCTAATATTTCCCACTTATAAATACTAAACGCCTTGGGTAGAAAACAAGTATAAGTCTTTTATTGAAATAATTCGTACATTATTTTATCTATGGCAGAGAAACCAAGTCATTATATTATATACATTTTAATACGAGTCAATAATCTTTTACCTCGAGTACTTTTCTACTATTAATTTTTTAAATCAACGTTATAATACTGGGAATGAAAGAAATTTTAATTGATTGGGCAAATGAAGGGGCCTCGCAATGTCTTCACTGAAAGGCTGCAACATTCAACCCTTTTGGATGTGATTTTATGAGAGAGTAACGGGGCTTCATAATATCCCCACTACAAGGCTGCAACACTCTTCTCTAGGTGGGTGGATGTAGCCAAGTGAAGGGGCCTTACAACGTCTCCACTGCAAAGCTGCAAAACTTTGACCCGGAGCAAAATGCATAGTCAAGTAAAGGGATCTCACAATGTCTCTACTGCAAGGCTGCAACACTTAGACTTAAGGATGGGTTAGGGTAAAGGTGTCTTGGTGGTCTGGAAGTAGAACTAGACTACTTCACAATGAGCTCGCGCTCCGCCTTTTATACCCGAGTGTCCTCATCCCCACTCTCGTGACGTGGCTCGGGCCACCGTCACCGTTGTTCCCACCTTGGTCGTTCCGTGAACACGTGACTCACGCATGCGCGCTCCCTTTATGCGCGCTGCGTCGTCGTCTCGCTGATTGCTGGTTGTGGTTGTGGCTGTGGGGCAGCGCGCTTTCGTAGCGCGGGCTCGTTCAAATTTCGATTTGATTTCTCTCATTATGCAGTGCAGGGGCGATATCGTCACCATACATTTTTGTGTATAAAATGACCCTTCAGCCTTTTCTCATTCCTTTCAGGTATTTAAATCGATTTTTCACTTATCAAACTTTAATAAAATCGAATTTGCTTTTCACCACCTACTTGGCATGAAAAAAAACGAAGAGATTAATTTACTTACGAGTCTCATTATTGCTTTCGAAACGGTTTTACGAATAAAAAACGTATGGGGTACATATTTATCCCGATTTGTGGTTTAAGGGTTGAAAAATAGATTGGTAGATTTAGGGTTAATATATTTTATACAAAAAATAAAGATGCAACTTCTAATAAAATAATTATTCGAATTGAAGCAAATAAAGCATTATTCTTTTCAAACAAATCCCTTTATTTTACAGAAACAAATTTAACCTGATTTTCTCCGAAAAGCATTATTTTTCTCAAACTATAATTTATCGTCTTTGAAATAATGAATTAAGAATAAGTCTTTCAATTCTTATACGATTTAAATTCCCGATGCTTACATGGTCTGATCGGAAATAATTTCAAGGAAAAGAAAATAAATCGTGAATCGATGGCTCGGAATTGGAATAACCGTTGGAATAAAATGTAAGAGGGAAAAAGGGAAAAAATAATCGCAGAGCCACGCTTATATATAGGCGTCACGCGGAATGAGAAATGAGCGCGAGAGATATGTGTACATATATATTCTACAGCCGCAGATATAACCCCTTGGGATTACGGGATTCAGGCAAGAGCCATGGGGAGGGTTGACGCGGTAATACTGGTTATCATCGCGCTGATTGCAACAGTTCGGTATATATATTGAACATTTATATACGTATTATGTACATATGGCGTGTACATGTAACGCATACATGTCATTCGATATATTTCATCAGGACAAACGAGAGTTTTATATATGTGTAAGCTTCTCTTTTGCCAATGTAACTGTCGTAGTAATTGTACACCGTCATTATTTCGATACATCCGGATTTCGACAGTTTTTCACTCGTGTGCATTATCATCGTAACAAAAACTCGCGATAATTCTTTATAATTCTTTACGGATATAATACGTGACGGATAATTGAATAATCTTCTAGATTTCAGATTATCTTTCAGATTAATGAACTTTGAAAAAGAGTTAAAAACGATTATTCATCACTTTTGTCGTGGGGACAATTGTTCAGCAGACATAGATTGTTCATTTTTTATATTTTTTTGTAGTGCATTATTTCTAATTGAATTCATTGTTTTTTTTTTAGCATCAAAGTTCTTTGTACTTCAATTGTAAAGAGTCTGAGAGTGTCGAAGGGACAGAAAGAGAGAGAGAGAGAAAGAGAAAGTGATATAGGGAGGGGGGGAGGGGTAGAGGTAATGCGTCGAGCTCTCGTTAAATCCTTCCTAACGGGTTTTGAGATTGGATCTCGTAGCTACGGAGATATACTCTCAGCTTTTCGCGTGAATTCGCAACCTTTCGCGCGCGAGCTTTGGCGCCCTCCGGCAGCTACAACTGTCGAGCTTCTCGCGATACGCGAGAGTGTCTTTCACGCGAAAATGCCTGGGGAACACACATCACGCGCGCGAAACGCCTCGTAAAACTCGTTCTCTTCATGTCTTATATATCGACCCTTGCCTCGCACACACTATATGTGAGTACACCCCGCATGAAACTATACAGGAGAGGAAAACTCCACGAGAGTGTGTACAGGAGAAAACTCTAACTAAACTTTCGTTGTACGCTGGTACTCACCTCTCTCTTTCTCTCCCTCTTTCTCCCTCCCTCCCTCCCACCCTTTCGCTTTCTGTCTTATTCTCGCGCATAGACTCCGTATAGGGTTTATGCGCCATTTTCTCATCCCACCAAAGTCGTTACTGGTTCTCCCAAGGCCACGGTTTACATTTACGCGACCCAGACGGATCGAAGTCGTTGAAAAGAGGTTCTTGCGGTATATGGAATTGCGGGGATCAGAGAAAACAAGGGACTCTTCGCCGTTCGAATGATTCTGTAATTTAAAGTACTCAACGAATACGGAAATTTTACGTTCAACCTTGGTATTCCTTATTTGACTTTACGTTTTTTAACAGCTATGTACTCAATGCCGAAATTACTTTCACTTATCTATAAAATTTGTTTATAAAATGACAACATTTGTTGTTTATCTTTCTTGTATAGCAGGTTATAAGTTGTAAGACTAAATAAATGGAACTTGACACTATTGGGATTTGACATATGAGCAGAGCTTAATCAATATGGCAGATTACGCATTACTACCAACAGAAAGAAAAACATTGTGAGACTCGATTTTATATTTTTCCAATGGTTAATTTAAGGATAATTTTCGATAGGGCTTATGATAACGCAATTCTAAAGAATTTTGTAGAAATAAAAAATTTTAGATGGTGGTCACAATACAGAATATAGCAAAAATATCGATTAAGTACAATGCCTGTGAGGTTTATTTTAGTCAGGTTATTGTATATGAAAACGTTTAAACTTGAATGAAAACTCACATGAAATCGAGTAAAATTAAAAAAAATTCGCACATTATTTAAATCATTTGATACTTTTGTTTTCTAGCTATATTGCTAAATGCATTCACCATAGTCATAGTCCATTTTTAAGTAATTTAACTATGGAAAATATCATTCACATACTTTTTCAAATAACTTGCATAATCTTCTACAACAAAAACCGTTTTGTATTTTGATTTTGCACGTAACACAAATTTCACAGATTCCATTATTTATTAGATATCGATTATTGAAATTTGAAAAATAACACGTTTTACTACAGCCATTCGGCAACTTGCCATGTCTAAGAGATTTCAAATTTTGCTACCAGATATCGTATCGTTTTATGTCAAATTCCAATAATGAAAAATTAATATGAACTATTGATCACATCTGAATCAAAGAATCTTACGAAACGAATCCACTTTTCATAAAAGTTACAATCAAATAATTTGTTTTTCAATAAATATTCACGTAGACTTTTTTACACCAATAAATAAAATAATGTTCGTCTTTTATGAATCATAACATCGTCAAAGTTGTTGACGTCAAAAACATTTCTTCTAACTTGCAGCTTCTCGATTACAAACCCCAATCAAATCACATTAAGACAAAAGTGGAAATCGATTATTTTAATTGAAACCCTCGGTATTTTGATAAATACTTTAATATACCATATCTATTGAGTATCTGATTTTGACACTCGACTATACGGCATATCTATCACTTGCCCTTGTCTCGATGGGACGAGCTCGACAATCAACGGAGAGAGGCGTCGAGAGGCGACAAGAGCGAGAGAAAAGACAAAGATGGATATTGAGATATCTATATACGCATCTAAGCAAAAGGAAATAGACAGAGAGAGAGAGAAAGAGAGAGAGAGAGAGAGAGAGATGACGTGATTTCTCGAAGTTCCGCCGGTGCTGGGACAGTGTCGTGCTGGTTTATTGCGGTCTCGTGGTCGTCCGTGGGTAGTTGGCACGAGTAGGGAAGTGGTTTGAAGAGGGGTATCGGGGGATGATTCCGAGTGTCCAACGAGCGAGGAGAGGGCGTCTGGTTCATGGTTGTCTCTGTGTATCCCTGTGTGTGTGTGTGTGTGCATGTGAACTCCTCTCCAGGAACCTGGGGCGTCGTTGCTCGCCTCGGCTTGCACAGCTGCAGCATCCGAACGCGCGAGCCTAGAACTACTAGTCCTGTGTTCTGCCAGTGGTAACTCCCTGTACGTACCAGACGCGCGCTGATACTATAACATACCCATACACATACAAATATATATATATAT
>JABMBV010003657.1:0-19677 GCA_018906735.1 Mesochorus sp. PSUC_FEM 10030011 | reverse complement strand
ATATAAAAAAATAATAATTTGATCTGCTCATTTTCAATGTGTTTTTTTTTCCTGCATTTTTCTTTTCCCTCGTGAGAACACAGACAAAAGCTGCTATCAACTTCTTCGATACGCAATCAATTGGTATGAAATATTGCAGGAAAATTTCTAAAAAAATATACAGAATACAATTTTTCCAATAATATGGTTTCATTTTGCAAAACCATCAGGAATCTTCCTAAATAATAACTTTGTTTTATTTGGAAATTTTTTTAATTTTGTTCTTATTGCGGAAAGGATGAATTAAGAAAGAGAAAGATTGAGAAATCGTGATGCAGCCATGTCTAAGGGTTACGTGTGAAGATGTATGAAGATGAGAATAATAGGAAAGAGGGAGGGATGAAGGAGTTTTGCTGGAGGGATGGAAGAAAGTGGAGGAAGACGATGGTGGAGAACAGGCGCGGAGTGTACTCTCGCTCGAGGCAAGAGGGGCACCAGAACGGGGGACAGCACGCTGTGCTGTCCTCCATAAATCTATCAGCCGCGGTTGTATAAATACGACTCAATGAGGCGACCGTGAATCACCCTGACGTGCTTCATAAGTCCCGGGAGTTTATTAAACCGGCGGGCATTTCTCATGTCGGGGATAAGATCAATACGGCCGCGAGCTCGGCCACACTTGGCCCTAACCCCGCCCTCCTCCTTCACCTCCTCTTTTCCAACTGGCCGTTCACTCTCGATCTCCCCCCCCCCTCCCTCCTGCCTCCCCGCACTCCTCAAGAGTCTGCAACGGACCGAAATCGTAAGGTAAATAACATAAAATAATCGGTTTATATCACGTGAGATTTCTGGCTTCTTTTTTCCTCCTTTTCTTTTCTTTTCGTTCGTTCTTCGACTCGTTTGCAATGTGAGAAGGTTCACCTTGGGATGCCAAGGAACTGTTGATACTGATGTTGCTTATACCAATGGTGAACGCCATCTGATGGAAGAAACGGGTAAGCCACCTTGAGTATCACTGCAGGTGTCTTTGGTATACATTTATTTTTTTTTTTGATACATTAGAGAGGTATGCTCCAGGTGGAAGAAGAATGATTATTGCTGAAAGGGATAAGCATTGCAGCAGTGCTAGATGCTCGTTCTATCCTGGGAGGAAGGAATCCATATATAACTGAACTTTGTTACAATATTTCGGCTTGCTACATCAAGGTCATTCAATGGTTATACGTATAGGGCATGCTATTAGGCGAGGATGTTTATTCTCTTCAGCTGGTTCCATTTGTGCACCTTGCGACTCGACCCTCTATGGATATATTGCAATCGGTAATTTAGGCTATCACTATATTATCCGGCAATGCACGAGAGACGATGCTTTGGGTCTATGAAACTTTTTATCGTCGCGGTGATATGCGATGTACGTAGATGGTTCAATTGGTATCTCACTGCACGAGACCGGGTTGCATACAGAGTGTTGCAGCACTGGGTATGCCATAATAAACCATATACCTACATGATACCCCTCTCCTGCTGTTCGTAACATAGCCTTTAATTAGTGACCGATAAATTTGAGCTCTCTCGCTTGGCTCACGCGCTTGGCCACCGGTTCCCTCTTCATGCGAGGGTTTATCGTCTGCTATTGCGAGAGAGCAGCCCAGTAGATATTCGTTCGTTCGTTCGCAGCGTTTACCTCACTCGTCGAAACAATCTGTATACTTATAACGTTACTACAACTGACTTCTGTGCCGATATAAACAGAGTTTGTTGTTTCAAACGATAAACTTGGATTCAGCTGATGGAAATGCGTTTGATAAATTATTTATTCATAAATTGTATTGGACTAAAAAAAAAAAATATATATATATGTGAACGAGTTGAAAAATGATTTAAAAAAGATGTAAAGAGAGAGAAAGAGAGATAGAGAAAGTTGCAGAGTGGATCATTTAGTAAACGCTCATTTAAATGCATAAAATTAACGAGTTGGAGGTTGGTTATCGCCCGCTCTCTGGCTGTTCACTGCCTGTTAACACTTGCCTGCTCATATCGATTTCTTGGTTCCGGTCGAATTTCAATGCTGCCGCTACGGACAAAGTTCGCTTGTTTGCGTTGCGAACAGAGATTTGTGTAGTTTGTATAGTAGCTCTGATTGCAGCGGCATTGCCGATGTGGAGGCCAGGAGGCAAAGAAGGGAGCAAGTGTATAGGCACCGAGAGGGTGGAAAGAGTCAGCGGCAAAGAGGATTCGGGGGATGAGGATATGGCCCGGCGTATACAGTTGTTTCGGGGGGCCCCCGCGATTATCTACTCGGCAGCATCGGCAAAGTTGTGATTTAGTATTTTCCACTCCGTTAATTTATTGCCAAGCCTACCACGTTACGGTTAAACATAGTTCATTACCAGCGTGGCTATAATTAAAGCATATAATAACGAGTCGTAACCCTCGAGGCTCTCTGCTCTTGTAAATCTTCATGGCTGTGCGACCACCTCCTTCCCACTGCTTTTCGATCCTCACTTGTCTGTACTGTCTGACCTTTCTCTCTTCTCTACTTAGTTCCTTTTTTTTTTCAACTCTCTTGCCAATCCTTCGTACTTGCTCTACTATGAATTATTATTGCAACAAGAATCAAGAATCAACAGTGTGATACTGGATCGAGCATCATTCGAATTGAAAACATAAACGAAAAAAGTTTTTATGTATGTCAACTCATTTATAGAGCAAGAAGGTTCCGTATAGATTGGGTTTGAGAATTAATTTTCTTCATTTCACCGCGTTTGTTCATCAGTGATTTTCTCGTATAAGATTTGATGTAATATACACATATCGTGAGACCCAATGGATGAATAGTCTGTGTGTTCCACTGGCTACGGCAACGGGGGTACGGAGTGGTGAGAAGCTGGCAGATCGAAAGAGAACGAGAATAAGTGGGAGACGCGAGGAGAGAAGAGAGAAAGAGAGGGCTGGGAAGGTTGGGAAGAGAAGATGACTGGGTTCAGAGTGGAGTGGGCGAGGAGTACATAGAGGTTGAATGTTTCTTCTAGGAGCCCGCCGCGCGATTTATGGAGCGAAGTGACGGGAGGTGTTTATTGTGCAGCATCTGTTACGTTACTCCGGCTCTGTTGCTTATCTTACTTCCTCTCTTTTTATCAGCCGACCTTTCTCCCTCGTCTTTTCTCCCTCGCGCTTCATCGTCGTCTCTCGCGTTCCTTCGTTTCGTTCTCAGCGAGCGCATGCAGGTTCACGCCATCCCACCACCACCACCACCACTACCACCACCACTACCACCACTGCCGACGCCGTCATACATACAACAGACGCCCTCGATTTATAGTTTTGAATTAGACAGGAAGAGTAAAAGAAGTCGGCCTCTCGACGCTCGAGATCCCCGTGTAAATTTTCGTTCAGGATGTGCGGATGCTCCTTCATATGGAACTCATGGCCTCGACCCTATCTTTGATTTACTGTAACCTGGCACATTATACCTTCAAAGTTACCGTAACATTTTTTTTCTCTCTCTCTCTCTCTTGCTCTCGATTTTCCGAAACTTCTTTCAGAACGCAGTGTAATAAATCTTAATAATCAAAAAAAGCTACAAAGATAAATCTTCCGAAGTTTGAAATTTGATTACTCAACCGTTATGCCGTTGAAAGAGGCAAAAGATAATTAAAAAGTGGAGAACAATTCGGAGTGGAGTCGAAATAAATCGAAAGCCAAGTAAAGACATTTATAGATGTGCACATCTTATTGTCGTAAGTATTTCAACTGCGCGATGCGTATCATCACGCTGCGTTGCTCTTTGCCGTAGTGGCAGAGTTTCGAGCTCGAGGAGTATAAGCTGAGGAAGCGTGTCATACGTGACACGTCAAGTACAGGCCATGATGTCAGCAACAGCTAGCGTGTATCTAGAGTATGCACACATACACAGTTGCAGAAATTACGAGAAAAGGGGATGATGAAGGACAGGACAGTTGGTGGTGGCAACGGAGCGAGTTGAGAAAATTAAGGATATCGCGACTCCGGTGTCGAGAGTGCGCCCGCGGGAATGAAGGACAGATGCCAATCAGCGGTAAGAAGAATGAGCGTGGGTGATGCCAAGCTGTAACCATCAGTCGGATAGCAAAGAAGAAGTGCGAAAGGGGGAATATCAGAGGCTGGTGCGTGATGGGGAATGAAGAAAGAGAGAGTGAGTGAGAAGGGAAAGGGGAGAGAAATAAGGATAAAAGGAAGAAAGAGAAAGAAGGAAAGGCGAGGGGACGAGAGGGGAGGGGTAGAATGAGAAGAAGAGGGGAAGACGAACTTGGAAGAAGCTCGGTTCCAGTACCAGCAGCAAGAGGCAGGGAGACGCGTCACTCACTTGCTTCGTGTCACTTACACAAACAGACGTACATCACGAGCAGGCAGTAGCAGCAGCGGCAAGCTAGCTACGTGTTCCCTTTTATGTTCCCACACGCGCGCTCCCATAAACCTGTCAGTCTCGTGTCACGTGCAGCGCAGTCATTCACTGTCGCCGGCAGCACACCAGTTGCAGTCGCACAGCGACGTCGAGAGTAGAGCAAGAGCACAGTGGCACTGTGCCGTTGTTTCATATACGCGCGCAACAACCCTGATGTCGACGTCGATCCGAAACGAAAGAGTGAAGACTCTCCTGCAGTTGTCGCTGGAAATGATTGACCAACGAGGCGCTTTAGAAGTAAAAGCCTTGGTCATGTGGAAGGAGAATCAGAGGCGGGATGTCCACGATCACGATGAAATTATATGGATATGTTGTTATAAGAGACAATGAGAGCAAGAAGATGAAAATAAAGAGAGAGGATATATTGCATTCTTGAACAACGCTATAGCTCGGAGACTTTTTGTCATAATTTTGCCATGTCTGAGCTGAATCTTCTCCTGGTTAATTTACATTTTTTTTTTTTTTAAAGCAAACGAATTGCCCGTGGCATTCGCTTTTAAATGTATATTGGATTACATTTATTTGTGTTACTTTATTCGTATTACTCGTAACATAATTATTATACAGCCGAATAAAATTGTAAAGCGATTGATAATAATTTGCCTGCGGAGCGTGGAAAAGTACATGCAAGATATAAGAAACCTTTGAGTCTTTTATTGCTCAGTGCCGCAGCCGGGGTAAAGACGAAGGGGATTATACGCGAGCTAGCGGATGTGCAGACCGAAGAGTCTCGAAGGTTTTATGAGATATGAAAATGAGGACGGCTATAATAAAAGTGATGTAGGGGGCTCCTCGTAGTCGTTGGTGAAGGCGCCACGAATCACTCGTCAGGTTTATGCAGAGACTTCCATCATCCCAGTGACAGGCTTCATTGCCTCCTGGCGGCGAACCGCTCCGATTCCACGCTTCTCCAGTTCTACGTCCGTCTTCTCATTCGCTCTTCGTCCCTTTATTTCTCTCCCCTTTGCACGCTCATCCACTGCCGTCCTTCACTCTTCTCATTCACCTTCCTCATCCTCCTCCTCCTTCTCCTTCTCTCTGACTCTTCACATTTTACATCCTTTCTTTCTTCATCCCATCATTGCCTTTAGAGTATTACGAATTCTCGCGACCCAGCGAGAAATCAGCCACGAGGAACAGAAGGATAACCAGAGGAACCATGAATCGCCGAGGAATTCAACATTCGAATTAGTATTTCGTATCAACTTTGGTAGTCGACGAAATAGGAATCTTCAGCTATAATACGGCCTTGAGCATTATACCCTGAATTATTCACGATTTTATTCGGTCTAGCCACATGCAGATTCAACGTGACAGCCCATTTGATCACCACAGAATTTCTCATCGTTGAACAAAAGCCACTTAAAGGTTTGACAAATCCGATGCATCAAGTTAAAATTAAAACTACTCGTGTATCTTTTAATATCATGTATAAAATGATATTTTAAGAATACGATAATCCACAGTTCATAGTTTCGCGTATGATTTATTATTGATAAAAATCGTTACAGTACAAATCACTGCGAGGCTCGTCAGACATACAACCTTCACAAATAATAACGCGTGACGCAACGAGAAAGCTCATCAGTTCACGTTTGCCGTTTATCGAAATCGAGCCAGTGAGATCGTAACTTGAAAGCCCGTACTTGCCTTCTCTACCTGGGCGGCATGCAGATAGGTTTAAAAGCCGAACGTGCCGCATTTACAAATGTGTCTGCTCTTTCCGGTGGTCGCTCGTCTTTTCCGGTCTCCGCGAGAGCTGCAATAGCAAGTGCTTTTGATGGGTAGTGGTGAAACAGTTAGACACTTTGTGATATCTGTTTTGACTGTGGTAATCCCCCGTTTCATTCCTAATTTCGTATCTTGAATTTCAAAATTAATGCTTAATCGACATATTTAAAAAAAGAAAAAAAAACAGTTTGAAAAACGAATAAATCGATTCGAGATTCTCATGACAATTTCTGCACAAAATAAATACGCGATTTTTTTTATTCTCGCCTGATGAAACGAACCTTCGCGAATAGAATGCGCAGAGTGTCGGGAGCTCTCGATTTCAACTTGAAAGGAAACATAAATTAGGGCGCGATCCTCGGAAAAACAGTCGGCGTCAAGACACGCGCTGATGTTATACTGCAACTCGCTCTCAGCTTCTGGAGTATATTTCGAGAGAGCAAGTGTGATTATGAAGACTGGCTAGTGGCGGGGAAAGGGGGAGGGAATGCGGGTGAGAGTGTTAGCGAAAATGCATAAATCACTCTGTTAGCGGGGAGAACTCTTCAAAAAAGGGGTATGCCCACTAGGATATCTCTGGTGGATTCGTGATGATAGCTCATTGGGAATGGTAACTGCCAATGGTAATCCGTTCGAGGAAAAGCCGTCAACGAGGTTTTGAACTTTCTCGAAATATGAGGAAATTAGGTGATATGCTCTCTCTCTCTTTCTTTCTCTTATATTCTCTTCTATGAAAAAAAAAATCAATATTAACCCATCGCAGCAGATTCTCAAATTGGAAGGCTCACGATATGCGATTAGGAAAAAAAAAAGAACCAACGGAAGAATAAATTTATACCCATTTTCACAATGCGATGTATTGCCATGGAAAAGAGATCTTTCAATGTTAAGATAGAGACAAGTTGCAAGAGGACGACACAATGCGAATGACAGAGGAAGAGAATTCTTGGCTGGCAGTAAAATGGTACGCGGGGGTGCCGTATGCGAGGTATGCCGTGTGTGACGCGGCAGACGATGTATGCCACCACGATCTGTTCTAGAAGGAGAGAAATACTGGGGAAGAGAGAGAGAGCAAGAAGAGAGCCAGCGAGTGCGCACATATATCCAACAACAAAAAGGGATCAATCCGCTCGCGGGAGGAAACATAAATCGTGTTGGTTCGCGACAGTTTTGGAGGGCAAAGCCAGGCGCGCGAGCGAGTGTGAGCCTCAACCGGGAGCACCGGGCGATAGAAACGCTGTGTGATACAAACAAGATGCACTCGGCAACATGAGGCAGTAAATATACCGAGAAAGTCGAATCCAGTAAGAGGAGTTGAGCTACGAAAAGAAGAAAAGAAGAAAGACAGGGAAGAGGAGATGATATAAAATGAGGGAAAGCGACGAGACATACAGCAATAAGAAAATCGGGAACGAATATAACAAAAATCAGGAACAGGAGAAGTTTAAAGAACTGTGAACGTGTGAAATGAAGAGTAAATAAAGAAAAAAAATGTAATGAGATTTTTGAAATATTTGTACCGTAAAAAAAAAATTATAAAATTACAGAATTGTCAGTATACATGAGCTCTTTAATAACTTGATGTCAAGGCACTGTCAGGTCTCGTGACATTTAATGGAAGGTTCATTTCTAGCACAAGCCTAGAAGCGAGTAAAAGTTAAAAATGAGAGAAGGAAGAGATCCCTTTTACTTTCATTCTATCATCTCGCGACTCGAGATGAGATCCGGACCACTAAGTACGTCATGACTCGCTTGATGATCGGGTTCTCGCACAGCTACACCATCGTCTGACCCTCGATGACAACTTTAGACTGCGTTTAATTGCGACTGTTGGTTCTGGTCTTCTGTGATCACGAGATGTTTCTATAATAAATATCTTCGTTGTCCTCTGGCAGAAAGTCTCTCACAGATATTTATAATAATAATAATAATAACAATAATAATAACCTAAACAATAATAATAATATGAATAACGCAATTTATCGTTGGACTATTTGAAAAAAAAGTAAATTTATATTTACCTGTTCACAGCCGGGTTTTATGTTTTCATCTTCGCTTTCATTAAAATTTTCGAGACGTAGTTGTGCCTCACTTTGAGGTCTTGGAAGAAGTTTCTTAGTTGCGTCATTCAGCTAGTTTGTCAGCCACAGTCATTTCACGATTTCACGACAATGACAGAATTATTATCAGGGAACGTCATAAACGTCAAGTTTCAGGTCGTGGATTCGTAGTAGTGAAAAGTTAAAGAATGAGATGGAGGACTGAGAAGGATATTGGCGAAGCGGGTTGTAACGTATGACGAAAGTCGAGTGAGTGGAAATGAGACAGAGTGCGCGCAGGCAAAGAATATACTCGAACCGTCAGTCCAAGAGTAGCAATAACTGTCCGAGGAGGCCTTGTCCTCTCCGAAGTCATCTGTAAATATCACGAGCCCGTCGTCTGTAAATCAATCGTCATCTTGAGCTCGCGTGTTCTCATCGAGTCAGCCAGCCAGCCACCAACGTACCTTTCCATGAAAGCTTGTGGACCGCGAACCATACAAAGCTTGCCTCTCGAAGCTCTTCGATGCTTTGAGCTCTCGTGCGCTCCCTCTTCACCTTCTTGGAATAAGCACATCAAACAGAAATTTCTCTACAGTTATACTTCCATAGTTTTATTGCAAGACCATTAAAAAACAAAAACTTTTTTCGCCTGAATGTTTTTTTTATATTTTGGTGAAAAAGTAAGGTAAATAAAAAAAAACTACATAAAATGAAAAAAAAAATGTGTAAAAATATTTTAATTATAATCGTGAAGTTTAGCATAGTATTTCAGATAGATAAAAAATATGAAATAATAAAAATCAAAATCACGTTCTATCTGTCTGTCTCTTTTGCTATCGCTCTTCAATCTCAACATTATTTCAGCCCTAACATACCTGACGCAATCACTTTCAACTAACTGTTTCTTCGATTGACCATTATAATAAGGAGATAGGGCAGTACATTTAAGGGTTTCGAAGTGCTCGGAATGGGGCATAGCATAGCAACGAGATTCGGATGCGATGAGTCTCCTACGCTGGACATTCGGCTTGCGAGACACGTCCGGCGAGGAGTTGACCCATCTCCCAGCCCCAATGGACATTTCGCACGTCTGGTCCGGTTCCTACAGTTTCTGGGAGCAGCGTCGCTGCGTTACTTTGGCATCAACAACAATCTAGCGTAGAAGCGTACTCCGTTATTCCGTTAGTGTCTTAGTGGCAATGGCAGAAGAAGGTGGGGAAGAGGTACAGCGCCCAGCAGCTTGGATAGGGTGTGGGAAGAGAGAGGTGAGAGTAGCCCTCGACCGACAGATACGCGGAGGCTGAATAGACAGATAGAAAGGGGAACGCGGTAAAGTAAAGAGGATAGTGGGGAGGAGGGGGTGGCATCGTTCGAGGACGACGTGCTGGACCCGGCGACTAGGCAACAATTTCTCGTTTCCTTCTCGGACTCTCTGCACTTGGTCACTTCTCTTCGTCCAGCTAACAGCTGCACAGCTACCTCTTTTCGTCCTCTGCGCAACCCCCCCAGGTCCACTTTGGGGGCCCGTAATTAAACCGCCACGAAGCGGGAAAATTGAATCAGTCGAAGAGACAAGGGAGCGTCGACGCAGAGGTGACGGCCAACTAGCCACAACTATGGTGTCTATAGTACGGGAAAGTGGAGGTGGGCTGTTTGTCGGAACCCATTGCAATAACCCAGGATAGAGATAGAGAGGGAAAGAGAGAGAGAGAGAAAGAGAGAGAGAGAGAGAGAGAGAGGACTTGGGAAGTAAATCTGGAGAACGTACAGGCTGGCTCGCGGTATTCTGCATATAGTGAGATGCGCTAAAAGTATGTGCCTCTGTTCAGTCAGTCCGATTCAATGCCTCTTTATATGACATTATTAAGGACTGTGATGCCTTAATTGAATGATTCTACGATGAAATAATGAATTTATACCATTTACACATTAATTTATACATAAATGAGTATGTACGTTTTTAGATACATTTTTAAAAAAGGTTGATAGAAATTAGTGTGATAAGTTGAAACGTGAAAATGGCAAACTTATACGAAAGAATCAGGAAAGGTAAAGTCGAAATGGATGTGAACAACGAAAAAAGATAGATGAAACTTTGTATTGCCAGGTGACCAAGAAAATCTTCACCAAAATGATTGATCGTTATTGATGGTCTTGCCAAGTCACTGAAGATCCAAATTTTCTTGGATTAAGAAGCTAGAGTAAAAAAGAACATCGTGAGTTGGGCGATTCCGACAGATCAAAGATTCTGTGAAAAGGGTAGAACACCTTTAGTCAAAGACTCGGAAACATTGACTTTCCAGATTTTTTCTTTTCTCAAAATCTCCGATATTATACATCGGTCGTGAATTCGTCGAAATAAAAAAAAAAAAAATACGATTGTCATCATTTTTAATGTGACTCATCTGCATATTTTAAATAATGAAAAACGGATTATTTCGTTATGAATAATACAAAGCTATGGATGCCCAAGAGTTTCACAAGCTTATTGCAGATGCAACATTCAAGAAATTACTATAGTATTCGTGTTTCTTGCTCGTTTCTCGCCGTTCTACTTAATGTTACACGATTACAAGACCCCCGGAGATGTTTCGCCCGGGCGTGGTTGTTACGAAGGTACTAGGGTTTATTACTAAAATTGTCTTTCGAAATGAGGGGGAGGAAGGGAGGAAAGGGGAATTCCGCTTGATACGGTAGAAGAACGGAATGAGGGGGAGGAGGGTAAGGTTAGAGGATGAACGCAATGAAGGCAGGAGGCAAGTGGAAAAGGGCGAAACATCGACTTTTCGCTTGGCGGCACTTTTACGAGCCTTACAGTGTGAGTGCGAGGGGTTAAACGCTCCACTGAAGTATATCAGCAGTGGTAACGGGTAGCTATTCACCCGGCTCACTGTTCACGACTCGGCCACTATTCTGCGGGATTCATCGAAGGCCCCCTTCGTTACGGGAGATAGTGAGAGAAGGTGGAGGGCTCGGTGGGGGTGAGGTCGACAGCGATGGGTCGGTAGCCTAATGAAAATATAACAGTTCCTATGCCGCTTGGAGTTTGTCTGTTAGCAGCCTTCTGGTGCATCAACCTGACACATAAACTCTTATTATGCTATACGTTACGGTGAGCGAGAGAGAAAGACCGGGGGGCGCTAATGGAGCCACAAGTCAGACTGCGCGTATCGCATGGTGAGCACCTTGCTTCTCCTTCTGGTTCTCATCCTCCTCATATGTCGTTTTCCCCTTCAGCGCTCTCTCCTCTTACTACTACTACTACTGCTGCTGCTGCTGCTGCTGCTGCTTTTGCTGGTGCACCACCCGTCTACTTATTTTACATTTAACCGTCGTAAAGAAGAAGCTACTTACCGGACCTGGGGAAATATTTAATAATAAATTTTGTATACTCGGTCGGTGAGGTTGCTGTGAGCGGTCGCGGAGAGCCAGGAAACCATATTGCCAACCATGAACTCTTCTCAATTATGCTTATCACGCTCAAGCCTGAACAAGCGAAATCGTTTCAGAAAGCAAATATTGGCGAGATGCGTTCCAACTGTCAGAAAAAAAATTCACAATCGATTTTATCATTAGGAAGACTGATGGCTGGGTAAATGAAATAGGGAAATACAGACAACAAATTATTTTGAAGTTTATCTACTGAATGCTACTTCCAACTTTTGCCAGTCATTTGATACTAATTTTGTTGGATGCTCAGATCGGTAGGATTAAAAAGATAGTATTATCTTGTAAAAAAATGAGGACGATTTTGCTGATCACGTGTTTAAATTGCATGGTTCGATTGAATTTCACTCTAGTGATCATCGGTAGAGCTCGTGATATATTGATCACATTAAATAATGTATATCTGTATAACAGCAATTCATGCACTATATACGAGACTCATACTGATTATATAAATTGGAATATTATACGGTATATAGTTGAGAGATGCTGATAACACGAGATGTGCCGTGTCGAACTAAACGAATGGAACCAACCCCATAGCTTAATACACACATACTGAAAGTATATGTAGAGGACACGTGCATAGTGGATGCAGTAGTAGTCAAGAATGAGTTGTGAGGGGAGTGCATGCGTTGACACGATCGGCCGTCGTCGATGCGAAATTCGTCGAACCTGAAAACCAAAGCTATGGGCTTTCTCCGGGGTGGTGGCGATGGTAGTGGAGCTTGGAAAATGGGAAACGAGGGGTGAAGGTGGTCGTTCGAAACGTATCCACATAAATTGGCGTGGTCGCTGGTCCACCGTGTAACTCGAGAAGGGGTTGCGGAGGGGCTGGAAGGGGCGCGTATGAAAATTACAAAGCTATTAATTATGACCGCGATAAATTAAGCAGCCGAGGCCATTATAGAGCGTGAGCGCGAGCCCCGGTGAATTGTTGGTAAACTTGGTCCAAGTACGCAACACGGTGTGCGAGTGGAGTGTAGAGGCTGGAGGGATGAGGGGGGAAGGGGTGGAGAGCTGCTCGAGCGAACGTGGCGGCGGTGGTAGCGGCTCACCAGTAGCATATAATAATGGTTGGTTAGAATGCTAATATATGTCCGGACGAGGGTGGCACCGCGGGACCTTGCATCATCAGAGGACCCAACTGGGCACTCGGTCGCCCATTCTACTGCTTCCTACTGGTATATCCTCTCGCTCCAACGTTATGCTTCTGCTAGCCGACCAACAGTTCTAGTTGCGAGCGGGCACGCTCGCCGGACACCGTATAATCTACACCGCGAGACGTTATTACTCCCCGAGACACTAAAACCCTAGCGAACAGGACCACCTAGGACCGCCACCACCACCACCACCAACACCCGACACCTATACGAAACGACATGCACCCAACCGCAGTGGAGACACCAATGTGCCACTACTCCTCGTACTCTGAGAACCCTACTCGGCTTCTGTTCGACGTATACTTCGTGTATGCTGTGATGCTAGAAGAGCCAAGCTCTTTGAATCTCTTCAGGCCACCTTCGAGACCCCTTTCCGTAAAACCCCGGAGACTAATTATGGGGGACGAAATGTTACCATAAGGTTAGAATACCACTGGGTTCAGCTCGATAGACTTCCAACAATATTGCGTTGGATTTATTAACGAGAGTAGCAGACGGGCTCCCATTGATCGTTATATTGTCAACAAATGTATCTTCTGTGAATATAAGATTTCAAAAATTTTGGAAATATTATTTTCATTTTCTATTAGATGATTTTCATTCATATTTTTTTTTTGTTTTATTCAAGACGATGATCGTATCTTTCCAAGAAAAGTAGCAGGAGAAAGAAGTTAAGATCCAGAAACGTTGTTGGTTGTCGGAACAAAACTTGCCAGATCTAAAAGGGTACTGGTAGAGAGTAGTTGTTGAGCCAAAGCGTCAAATAGACCTGTAGAAGTAGCACTAGACTTTGGCCCAGCATTGCTCAACATTTCACGGATTGTAAGAAGACTTCCTATGTTTGTGCTTCTGCTGCTGCCCGACACTTTGCACTGACTTTGCATGCGTGCACCTGCGACTTCAGCAACGGCTGGGGTAAGATGACGATGGTTTTCGTGGTGGTGTGCGGTAATGCCAGAGTGGTTGGTACTTCGTTGCTCGCTGGCCAGACTGGTTGGCCTGACGTTTGTGGCTTGAGGTGCTCTGAATGAGGACACAATGCCGGACACGAGAGGCCACGTTGGCCCTCCTACCATAGGACTCAGCAACTAGAAGATCTACTGGGAAGCTTGAGCGACCCGACAGCGCGCAAGGAAGGATCTTTGTACCCCTGTCGAGTGCACGTATACCTTCCAAACGGGACTCGCAAACAACAAACGCCATTTCGCAACGTCTTTCGCACTCTGACTGACGCTCGACTATACAACTCCCAGCCCTACATTTCTACTTGCAGAAACTTTTGAGTTGAAGGGCGGCTAGGATCCCAGAAGAAATTTGACTATAAATTAATATATATTCGAGAAAGAAAATGTAAGAGTTTGACTACTGAATAAATATTGAATAAATAATTTATTTTTCCATTTTATTATTAAGCATACAGAGTAGCCGTATAATCAATATAAAGAAAGAAATAATCAATTCATGTCAAAAAGATAGTTTTTATTTCTTTTTTAAATCTCTTTGTGATGATATATAACAACGAAAAGTCACCGGGAGGATCCTTGGCGGCATCGTCACATTTGTTGCGTGCAGGGTTGCGATATGGTACCAGGCATACCGGCTTTACACGGGGACCACCGCCAGGACGCATAATATAACGGACATGCATAAATCCGCGTGCCAGTCAACAATGTGCATAAATACTGGCCCCTTGTAATGTGGTTTCGGTGTGTGGGTCGCTGAGGTGGTACCGGGTGCTCTTAGGGTCTCTTGCTCTCAATGGAAAGGGCTTTTCGAGGGTCGACTATCTCACCCTCTCGTTCCGTATCATCCTCGCCAACATCTCACCCCCCTCCCCTGCTCCCTTCATCGTTGGTAGCATCGGACTCGCGCAACAACTATGCGGCGTCGCAGTTCCTCACTCCAACGAGACAACCTGCGGTTATGCTCGTCCAGACCCGAGAACGGGTAGAATCTACTATGGTGTGGGTTGCTGCTTTCTAGATCGAGTCTGGTTTAAACCCATCCCCCTGTGCTCCATTGTCCCTAAATGAAATTTGAGTAAAGCCATGAATCGACGTTTCTCTAAAGTTTGCAGAATACGGCAGTTCGCTCGGAATTTGTTGATCACATTTTCATTGGCAGAAGATGTTAAAATTGTCGTATTGAAAGTTTTCAGTAAATTATTTATTTATTTCAATGGTTTATCTCGTTGAACTTACATAGTTTCATACTTCGCTCGTACAAAATAAAATGTACGTATTAAAATTTCATTTCAGCATATGAATACAATTCTTTTCTTTTATTTTCAACAGTACAGCTAGCCGTTTCAAGGGGATAATGTATACCTGGAGCTTAACGAGCAAACAACGTTTTAGAGGTATGACCGCGAGAGAACACATTTATTGTAACATTGTACGTATTGGTTCTGAGCAAATACGTGGTAAACAGATATACGTTTCAATCTTCCGTGTAATCCCGGATGGGCGACACGGTATTAGAAAAGTTTGTTTGGCCCTATGTCACGTTACTACCTCAGGAAGCTTACAGCAGCGTCCAGCTTCTTTTTTTTATCCTTCATCTCCTTTGGCTACGTTCTTTTATTCGAACAATCTACGGCTTTACTTTTTTTTTTCTTTCTCATTTCTCGCACCCGTTCTTTAGCCTCCGAGCTAACGCATACGTTGTCTAACTTCAAACCACGCTTGTGCGGGATACTCTTCCAACTCTGTCTAGGGCTTTCCAGTCATTACCGCTGGCTGAAAAGCAGGAGCTACGATTCCGATATTTCGGACTTATGGCTGAGCTGATGCTATTGGCCGCGGACGCTATGGTGGTGGTGTTGGTGATGGTGGTGAACTGGCTTCGAAGCTACGTCGGCAAGTCAGAATCTAGAGGACACTGGGGACCACGGATAGGCTACCACGTTGGTTTCATCGCAATCTTATCCTGTACGATATTGGTCAGTGATATAGTGAGCCTCCTTTCGCATTTGGGATACTCTATATTTTTCTTATCATCTATTTCACAATCATCTTCCCTTGGACCCTGCACCAGCTCTATAATTTTCGAATCCTCAGTCATGTATCCGCAGCACTACCCGAAGTAATCTTCATTTTCGGATAAGTGCACATGCGAGAGCAGACAAGTCCACGAGAATACTTGAACCTTTGGATTAGAAAACTCAACATCACTCTAGGGAGATACTGATCAATATTTCAGTCCGTTAATCTTTGTAGAATCATAGCGCTCGAAGCGATAGCAAAACAGGATAAACCGGAGTGACTACCCGTGGAGTAAGCATACAAGGACACTGATCCTGTCGATGAACCGGCAAAATAACCAACGGAAATGCACCAAGAAAACTGTACAATATTTATATTATCCCAACAGGACACTCCCGGTAACACGGTCATGATTGCAATCCCGTTCATATATCTTTGGCTATATGACCATGGCTAGACTCTCAACGCCACACTTGGGACGTATCAAAAGCGCCTGGCCACCGCGACCGCCTATCCTCCACGAGGTCAACTTGTAACAGTGACGACGACACTATCATAATATTTTCAGATAAACCTACAAGCATCGCCACACTGGTTATACAACCTCACTACATTCATACGTATGACATGCAATTTGTTCGTAGTCGAGTATAGAGGATTGCCGTATTTGGTGTATGATATCGACCCGAGGAAATCTTGGAAAAGCAAATACGACGTTGACTCTTTGTTTCATAGAAAATGTACAATTGTGCGCATGGTTACAACCGCATGCAACGTCGAATAAATGGTATGTGCTTTAACTAGAAATTAAAAATGAAAAGATTGATGAATCCTATAGTTAATACTTTTTGTATTATTTGAGCTCATAAAAGAAAGCATTGATTGTTGCCCGATCAATGTAAATCCGTAATACTGGCATGAGTTCTAGAAGGACTATTTTCTGCAAGAAAGAGCAATAACGTTGGGATATACTTTGACTACCCTGCGGATTTGCGAGCTCACCCCACGACTTTGATAATAGGGGGTGGTGGGAGGGTTTCCTATGGCATGGAAAGGAGTTGAAGCAGAGGCCAGTGCTGCTGCTGCTGCTGCTGCTGCTGAAGAAGTAAATGAGGCGGAGCCAATCGTTTCATTGCATCAATAGTCGTAGTCCCGGAGTTATACCAACTTTCTTGATAAATTCCGCGCTTACTTTGCGCCATAACATAACTTCACAGAATCAGAACCACAGCCATGGAAGAATTGTGATTTGTAACTTTAGATGAGGTCCCCCGTTGCTCCACCGCCGCTATGGCATCACGACTGTTATAATAGTCGGAATGGAGCCACCGAGAAATGAAGCTAATAGCACACTACTTTTTATTTGCTTCATTATTTTTGCTTTCCCTTGCGGTCACGTTAAAATACGAATTCATGTTTCAATAAAAACGAATGCATGTTGTCTAATTTTATATCCCAATGGAAGATTGATCAACCGTCCACTGTTACAGTATTACTTGCACAACTCTTGATCGTAATTATAAGAGTTTTCAACGGAGAGAATTTTTGTCTGGTCTTATGACCGCTTTCTGAGGTTTTTCTCCTTGTCCCTCATTCTCACTCAGTTGGCCACTTTCTTCACATTGCGCTCGACTAATTATTCGAAGCGCCAGATCGAGAAGCTAACGACTTTAATTAACATTCCACGCTTTTGCCTCGTAGCAGTAAAAGTAGTGGCGATAAAGCAGCTTCCATAGTAGCACCGGTTGTCATCATTGCGATGCACGTTCCGTTGTGGTTTTTTGTCTCCATATTCGTTGTTCATAGCAACGTCATTCAGTCGGGAGAAAACATTGATTTACTTTAATTCACAAATGTTTTCATGGACATTTTATCGACGTATTTTATTTTAAAATATTTTGAAAAATTTTGGACAAATGTATAGTCAGGTATGGTCAGCAATACGAGCTTGAAGACTTTTTACCAAGCTCAATAAAGTCAATATCGGGTAATTGGAAAATGCACATGCTGCATACTGGAATTAATCGGCAACGACCAATCGTACTGATCTAGGGGCGTTAATTTGCTCGAGAATAATTGAGATCGGCTGATCGATTGTAAATGTGGGGATGGTGAAGGGTGGCCACACCACAACCACCCATCTAAGACATCCCATTCATCTTCAGTAAGATACTCTACGGTGAGAAGATCATCGATTTCTGTGGCGTAGTGACTAAGGAAAATTAAATGATGCAGCCCTCGCTGAAGGAAAGTTATTTGTCACAGTGGTTGGATCGAGCTTCCACTTCTATCTTTCTCCCCTGTCGCCTCCTCTTCTCTCTTTTGCCCAACCTTCCACACCTTGCGGCTGTTTCAGAACGTTTTCTCCCGCTCTATCTCTTTTTCTCTCTGTTTCTCTTTCTCGATCTCAACCCTCGTTCTATCCTCGCTCCCACAAACTGCCCGCTTCGTGATTTTGCCCCAAGCAACCCTGTATCTATCGTGCCATTTTATACCATTCTTTTTTGAAATTGTTTTCTTCATGACTGATTTATCATGGTTTTATATGAAAGGATATTTTCTAATAATCAGCATTAATTCATTAACATAAATGAGAAAGGGATAAAAATTAACAAAATTTGTAAAAACCTTAAAAACAACTTTACTGAACAATGTGAAAATTTCAATTCGCTCTTTTTTGTCCTTGAGTCGTACAATTTCAGCATCTAAAATAAGGTAGAAGAGGCGGGTAAAGGAAAAAGATAAACCCCTATAACCCTCCCAAGCAGCACCCACTCCCGCGAGTTTCTGCTCGCGATAACTTTTTCCTTCCCTCTGGCAGAGAACAACGTGTACGCTCGAATTTATGCTGGACCGAGAATTAACGTGTGACAGATTTGTAGTTATTGCGAGGGCAGCGCGGGGGGAAAGGAAGAAGAGGGGGTGGCGTATACCTCCCTAGCAGCTCTTGACTTCGGCTGAAGTAGGGCCGAGGTGGTTTGAAAACGGGTAGCAGGCAAGTGGAAACAGCAAAGGGTGGGATGGCTGCGGGTGGTGGAAAGAGTGCTTAAGAAATGTGTAGCTTTGTGCTCATTGTTCAGCTTGCTCACTCACTTAGAGTCTGAGTGAGATAAGGCGCGCCGGATAAAATTTTACGCATGAATATTCGACTTTCAAGAGAAATGGAATTTGTTTATAGCAACGTTTTTCCATTGTTTAGCTAAATTTCGAGAATATTTATCGATTGAAAAAAACCAATATACAATCTCTCCTGCACTTTCAATGACTATGAACAAGAATTTTTCGCAATTTCAGATCGACCGTTGACATGAAGCGAATACATTTTTTTTTGCACAAAAAGGTGCAAATGCAGAGTCCTACGCTGTTGTTGGCGGAATATTGTGGCAGTGTGTTTGTCGATAGAATTGTAAATGCGCTCACACAGCCAAGAGGAGCCGAGATGCCGAGGCAATCGACCGCTCGGGCCGCCAGGGCATTCAGGCTTCCATGCCGGCGGAAGTAAGCCCATTACTTATTATAACTGCCTAGCGAGCGAACGAGTGCGAGCGAAAGAGCGAACGAGCGCGAAGTGCCTGTCAGGCATCCATCATCGCGATGAATGGCCTCGCTGCCAATAACATCCGCCGTCATCGCGAACTTTCCGCCCGGCGCCGCCTTGCGTGGTGTGCCTCTTGCTTGCTTACTTTGCTCCGAATGTTCGCTTGCTTGGGCTTTGCCTCCTTCTTCCCCTCCCTGCACCTGCAATCTTGTTCCACGAGCATCTTAGCATCATTTGTCTTGTTTTTTTTTTTCAAACTATCAGATAATGTTCAACATCCGTTGATGAGTACATTAAAAAAAAAACAAAAAAATGGATATGAATTATAAAAAAATGTATAAAATACTTC
>JABMBV010003656.1:0-10989 GCA_018906735.1 Mesochorus sp. PSUC_FEM 10030011 | reverse complement strand
TAAAATAATATAAAAGAGACAATATTTCGAAATAGTTTTGAAGAGAAACAAAAATGTCACAATTTTTTAAGGTATATATATATATATTCGACGTCGTTTTTGTTCTTCGCGAGTATAGAAAATTCCACGAAAAGTGATGCTGCGTGTAATGTTGGAAAGGGTTGGACGTCGCGTGGGTCGCGAGAGAGGAGAGGGGGAAGGACACGGGTGCGAACAAACGGGAGTTGGCGCCGAATGGGCTGCGATTTCCGCGCGAGCGTTGAGCGAGAGATCGAACATTGCCAGAGCCGCGAATATGTACAAATTTTCGTTTGTATGTATGAACAGTGAAGAGAATTGAGAGGGAGAGGGAGGAGGAGGGGAGGAGGGGGTTAGAAGGGTTGCCGATATAGCGAAACGTGATTCTATCCGTTGTATCGTCTCTATATATGTATACAATGCCACGATTTTCCCTATCGCTCGTGTGTAATCCCCCAATTCTATGCACCAGGTTATATCCCATCTCGGTCGCTCCCTTTTACCTCGTTTTCCACATGAATTTACATCTATATGCGTGAATAAATAAACGCACACGCAAACTCTCGCATCAACCCTTTCGGTTTTCTGTACATCGCGAATTTACCGCTCGGTGTGTGGTCAAGTGTGAGCACGTTTTACCGTCTGTACATATATATATACTCGTGCGGTTTTGTTCAATCGTAATTTTCTTTTTCCATCATATAAACCGCCTGTTCTGCAAACACACGTGCAAAACATTTTCCCCCGCGAAACTTTTGTACGTATATGTATACCCCCTTTTTCAATGAAAAAACCACCCGATGATTAATAAACGTGTGTATACATATACTCATGCTACACGGCATAAAAGTCGATCGTATGTGCTGGGATCATGGAAAAAAATGTTTTAATAAATATATATTCGACGTATATAAATTCAGGAATTCAGCATGTATAAACAGCCCAGAGCGAAATATCGTTGCGAAATATCCGAAAAACAGGCATATCAATTATTATTGGATTGCCGTAGGGGAGGGATTAACAGCATGTTCGGATTAACACGTGCGTATACATATCACGCGCGTATCGTATATACATATAACGATAACATATATATAAATATAAATATGTAGTTTACGCCATTTTGTATGCCGAAAAACGTGTCGAGATCTATTCAATAGATATAATTTATCGAGAATATACAGTGTCGTGCAAAAGTTTCGGGCCTATTTTTCATAAGAGTTGCACAGAAATAATACGATGGTGAAAAAATTATTTACGAGTAATTATAACACGGAATCATTTATATTCGAAAGTTATCAATTGCAAAGCATTGATTTTGCTCTTGAATAATTAATTATTGAACCATTTTTTATTAATAACTATGCAAAAATATCGACCGTATACAATTATTTATGAACAAAAAAAAATTATTCCAATATTAACACAATATTTGAAAATTTGAAATATTTAAAAATTAATTCAATGAAAATAAAAATTTAATTCAATATTTCGTTTGCAGGCTCAATAGTCAAATTCATTTTTGTGACACTAATTAAAAAAATTTGAATAATTAATTATTTAAGAGCAAGATCAACGTATACAATTAATATATTTTAAATATGAGTGAAAAATGTCAAATTAATAACTCGTTAATATTTTGTTTCACTATGATATTTTTGTGTAAAATGCAAACGAAAAATAGGATGGACCCTATAACTTTTGCGGACCACTGTAGATGTCCACGTGCGAATAAATAATCTGCAATCTATATATCGATGGACGATGCGATAATAACAGCAATATGGCGACTGTGAGGATGCATCGTCTTTATATACGATATGTGCCAAAGGTCTTTTACATACTTTGCCAATTAGCTTTGGTTCATTGCGTCACGATATGTAGTAAACAGGCACGCGGAGGTTATCCATACACACAAAGCGCGTACAGTCATTTGAAAAGGCTTCAATTTCATACAATAGGCGCGCCTTCGCGTCGAACAATGGGATTTAAAGAAGAAAAGAAAATAAGAGCCTCTCTCCCTCCCCTTGTTCCTCGGGAGATAATACATAGAGTGAAGATCAATCAACACTCGAGCGTTTGTTTGAACGGCCTTCTCGTTCGAGGAAATATATATACAAGACAGATATATAGACACACATACATACACACGCACAGAAGGAGCGTACACATAATGAAGTGTTATTATATATCGACGCGGTCCGCGATGAGAAAAGCGTCGTCGTAATCGGCGTCGAATCAGCGGTGCCCGCGAGGGATGACGCCGCGATGGCTTATTGTAACAGCACCGCGGGCAAAATTGCCGAGTCATTTTTAGGATATCGCATGCACAACGGCTATCGCATCCCATCGCAGTTGTATCTGTCGAGTATCGCGCGAGCGATTAAAAAGGAAAAAAAAAAAAACACGTATACAAAAACTCCGTCGATCGCCGATACTAATCCTGATAAGATATATGATACATAGACCGCGCGGTAATCACGTGTGGGAATTCGGGCTCCGTGTCGATTATTTTGTTCAAAGATTAAAATAAAAGCCATCTACAGAATTGTCTTGCGGTTATCGGACTAGCAGCCATTAGTCCGCACGCCATTTTAAGGAGGCACTTGCGACATAATCGTAATCATATATGTCCAATGTAAAGGCAGCAAAATCATCGAATACAAAACTAATATTAAAAATTTCAATTTCTGCAACGATTATATTTCTGTATTGAAAAAGAAAAATCGAAACCTATAAGCTCTCATTGTTAGGTTCTTGCAAGTGAGATCTTAATAGCCACTGAAAATTAGGAATGTTAGTATCGCGTATTAATACTCGTGTTCCATATATCCGAGGGTAAATTTCTCTTACGTATATATATTTATTCTGTCGAAGCTTATCCTCTATCGTATAAAGGCGTAGAGTAGAAACAGATAGGGTAGAACCATGGGTCAGTACGGGTGAAAGGGTGGAGGGGGGGGAATGGAATAGTTGACTGACGCCGCCGGCAGCGGCGCCACAGCAGCAGCCGTGGAAGCTCTGCTGGCGCGGCCGCGTGGTGATGGTGGTTCGGTGGCGGTTATCCAGATAGCAGATAGCCAGGACGGTGGTCTCGTTTGCGGTTTGACCACCCTTGTGGTGTCTGTCCCCTAACCACCCCCCGACCACTATACCGCACCATCCGCAGCCGCACAGCAGCAGCAGCAGCAGCAGCAGCAGCGTGCTCTATGCGAGCATATACACACGGTCCGAGAATCAAGAGAAGGGGGATGAGGGGTTGTGAACAACCCCTAACGAAAATGTGTCGCCTCCCTTCCGCGTCCACCTACATTCTCTACACCACCGAGGCTCATCCATACACGAAAGCTATATCTGGACCGAACAACATATATATTGGATATTTCATCGGTTACATATACACACATATAAATATATAGTTCCAATATCGCCTGAGGGGCTGTTGCAGGACCGAGGCTTTGTACGTTGCGCCCTTTCTCGCTCGCCAAACGCCAATGCGCCGCTTAAAGCCAAATTTTCCGCTTTTGTCACAGTATCTAGCTCCTCGTCGATGTTACGTGTGTGTGTATATATATAATGGGTGGATAAATGGAACAGTGTGTACACGCTGCTCGCATATATATATATAGCACATACAGAGCTATAGGATTCCGCGGGGCGTGTGGTCGGCATCGAATCGCTCGCGGGTTCACCGCGCCCACGCCGCAACAATATAGCGCACCAGGTATACGCGATGCGTTCTATATATATGTGTTCTCCGCACCTCCCTCTCGCCCCTCAAGCCTTCTCTACATTACGTTTGCCCTGTCCTATATATATGGGTCATTTCAACAAAATAATGACTATGATGTTCTGTCGGGGCGTCTATATCATTTTCGATAGTAAATAATACATCCTTCAAAAAGTGTCGAAGAAAGCTTCCATGATTTTTTTCGTTGAGCCTTTTCGAAGCTACAACCAATTCAAAATGTTAAATTTCACAATTGCCAAATGCTGAAATTTTTAGCTGGCTACAACTTTGAAAGGTCTCAATAAAAAAATCATATGGATGCTCTCTATCGTCACGTACTTTTTAAAGTTCAGACCGCCTGGCAGAACTTCAATTCATATTTGGTAGAATGACCCGTATAATATACAAAGCTCAATCGCGATCTGAACGTGTGTACCCGACGTACACACTCGAGTATCTATATATACATACACTTTATATATATTATATAGCATCACGAGATACGAATGTAGAGTGTTGTGTGATTGAACTGGAAATAAAGGGAGTCTATGGTAGAATTTACACTGTGTGCTGTTACGAACTCCACAGGGTATGGGAGACCAACTCCCTCTTTGTCTCTCTCTCTCTCTCTCTCTCTTTCTCTCTTTCGTTTTTGCTCTGCTTGCACGTTTATTGAATTGATGGGCTTTTGAGTTACGTAGGCACGATAAGATTGATGCGTGGGTCGAGAATAACGTTAGCGAAGAGAGCTAAGCACAAATTGGGATCATCATTTGATCCTTGCCATAGATATATACATATACATTTAAGTGCATATATATATATATGCATAAAGTAGCGTGTGTTCCGTTTATCAGTTAGTTAGTTGTCATATACTGGTCTACTTGAATAACGCTTAGATCACTCGCGTTACATGCACATTAGCCGTAAGTTTGCATCCACACCACACCTATACAAATATATAGTATATATATATATACCGTTGTACTTTCAACAACCGAGCCATTAAGACAATAAGTCGAGAGGACCGCGAAAGACACGGGGGTAAAGAGAGCGCAGTAAGCGACAAGAGAAAGAGAAAGACCCGATGGTGGTCCGTCGCGACTAACGAACCGAAATGATACCAATTTCTGCGCTCGGTGTAACGTTACACGAGGCCGCACACGCTTCTCGACTTGAACAAACTCTCATCGCGTGTACACACACACACACAGAGACAATTATGCATGAATATATATACGCACGCTTGCAGTCAAAAAGAGCAAGGGTTTCCTGCGCGCTTCGAGCTGCTCCCGGGACATTACCGCTAATTGATGGATGCATTTTTTTCTTTTTAATATCGAGCGCACCGACACCTATAAAGGATCCTCAGGATCTCATCCACCTCTTTCTTGTACAACGATCTTTATTTTTCGTGCTCGGTGTATTTGGATTCATCGCTTCTACACAGCCGTTCGTTGATCACAACGGAAGCGTATTCAGTGAACATACGGCATGCATGAAAAATAAATATAAAAGAGAGAGAGAGAGAGAGAGAGATTTAAAAAATCGTTCAACGATATCGCCCCATGTGTAGAGGTGCAATCGCGGCTATCTCTCGGTCAGACTCGGACCACGTGTTCCCTCGATCGTATATCGAATAGTCGGCCCAGACTCGCCCCCTCGTATGTGTACACAAATGGATACATACATTATACGCGGTGGGCCACCTATATATATATATGTACAACTTTTGCGTCTCTTGGGTAGAGAGATACGGGATGTTCTTCAGAGTGGAAAAAAAGACAGAAAGAAGGGGAGCGATGCGGGGAGATAGATATAGGAAAGGGAGGAGAAGGAGGAGGAGGAGGAGGAGAGTGAAGGAGAGACGAGATGAGTGAAGGAGAGCATGAGTGAGTGAGTACATACTCGACACTGCGGGCACAAAGCAGCGCGTCATCGAGGTGAAAGATGCTGAGGAAGAAGAAGAGCAGGAGAATGAGGAGGAGGAGGAGGAGGAGGAGAAGGAATAAGAACAACTTGAAGGGAGTGAGGTGAAGTGAACGGGGGAAAGAAAAAGTGAAGCGACGATGAAGAGGACTGTGTGCGAGAAGAGAGATTGAAGACAAGACGACGAAGTGGAAGGAACGAAGCACACGATTGTATAGAGTTCGGGACCAGTGGAGCTTGTCTGACTTGCGCGCGTGTGTGTGTCTGTCTGTCTTCTATACATCGAGCGAGGGTTGGAGTAAGAAGGGAGGTGAAACTCAGACTTGTACAATGCTGAAACGCCTGGAACGAGCCAGGGAGATGAAAAGAGAGAGAGAGAGAGAGAGAGAGAGAGAGAAAGAGGGCAAACTGGATGGAAAGACGAAGAGGAAGGCGAGATTGAGAATGCGAGGGAGAAAGCAGGAAGGATGAGGAGAGTGCCGACGAGATAGCTCCGCGGCGGAGCCGACTACACACATACGGTAGTCGGAGATCGGCGAGGCAGACAAGGGCCCGAGCAAGCAAAATGGAGGGCAGGCAAGCGTGGAATATAAAAGGAAGGAGAATTCATATATCGTCGTTGGGATCTTGTGCTGCTTTGCCCAGGAGAGAGAGAGAGAGAGAAAGAGAGACAACGTAAGAGAGAGAGAGAGAGAGAGAGGAAAAGTGACTCTGTGTTTTCGAGGGGCTGCTGCTTGCTCTCTCTTTTCTCCTCCACTGCTGGCGAGAATTGTGTATCAGTATATATACAAGAAGTTGTGGGAGTAGTATAAAGGGGAGAGAAGAACGCTTGTGTGTCGGAGCACCCAGCAGCAGGATTCGCAGTACTGCTGTGAAGTGAGATGAAGATACGTGGTGAGTGAGAAATCGAGATGGAGAGGAACAGACGATGAGGAGATGCGCGGCTCGCTAAAACCGCACAGGAGAAAAAGAGATGGAGAGAAGGTATGGACCGATCTATAGAGTGAGAGAGAGAGAGAGAGAGCGAATTCGACCACGAAGCTCAACAGAAAGAGATGGAGTGCGCGAGGGGAGAGGAGGACAGAAACCGCTACGGAGAAACGGGCGGGGCCGCCATGTGGTGGCTCCTCGGCAACCCCAGGCCATACACAAACCAAGTGCAAGCAAGTGAGCAAGAGAAAAGACCTGCTCGTCGTCGGGAGCACGCGTCGAAGAGAGATGAGCTGAGGCGGTTTAAATTCGTGAGAGTCGGGGGGAGAGAGAAAGAGAGAGAGAGAGAGAAAGAGAGATGTATAGAATACCGTCGCATACAGAGAGCAGTCGAGAGCAGTCCGCGCGGACTCTTGAGCTATTCAGGGCGCTGCGGTCTGCCCGTCACAGCCAATAGAAACTCGACTCCGGCCAATGAGAATCATCGCTGGCAATCCGTGTGTACACACTCGACCGGGCATTTTAGTGTAGCTCAGCAACGACCGCTGTGTGTTGGGTCGCGTCACTATATATATAACGTACAGACACATTCTCCGACCGCCTCGAAAGACCGTCGAGCACAGATCTCCTTCTTCTTTACTCTTATATATACATGCACACACACATACATACTTTTGAGCATACATCTTATACGCTCGGATCGCTTCGCTGCGGGAGCTGTACAAGGCTCACGTGCTCTCTTGGTTTCATACCATTCTATCCTCGCTATCTTCCTGTTTTCCTCCCTTTCCCGGGGCCTCTTTCTCAGATGGCTCTTCTGATGGGACGTCTGTCGACCCTCTTTTCTCTCCCTCTCTTTCTCTTACTCTCTCTCTCTCTCTCTCTCTCTTGCAGCTGCAGGAGCAAATACGAGAGAGAAGGAGACGCGGTTACTGCCGGCGTCGTTGCTGCCGCTCGCGCGAGAGAGCCACCCAAGGAGCGAGCTCTTTTGTCTCGGCAACGCGCTAGTATACGCGCATAATGCGGGTCAGGGATGCAAGAGCTACATGCTGTGTACATACGTTGTTCACTCCAACACACACACACACACACACGCACGTGCACACACTAATGTTGTATATGTAGAGAAACGACAGTGCATTGTGCGGTGGATACATGCGACGAGTCTCTCTCGGGCTGCTCGGCATGTGTGCACCGTATACACAAGGGGTTGTTATAGACGACATCAGGTGAGGCCTGATGAAAAAGCCTCGAACGAGATGATACGGAAGAAAGATGCGGTGCTGTATATATGCCGAGGTTGTAGACGAAAGAAAGAGGGCGCGCCTAACGAAGTTGTGAAACGAGCCGACGTGCATGCAACTATATATTCTCCCGTCGCACACCCTTTAATTTTCCAACCCTTATCGGTTTTTCTGTGTCCTCCGGCTCGAGTCCCCTTGGTTATACTCGTTTCTTTTTCTCGGACGCCCTCTATCCTTGGGCCCAAAACACGTATATGAGCTCTTATTTTTTTCCTTCAATTCTGCTGACTTTTTTCTCACTTTTTTTTCCGCTCTCAATATACCACCCTGCGTGTGTACTCTCTCTCTCTTCAGCAACGTATTTGCATCTTAGCTTGTGTGTTGATGACACACACATACACGTGTATATAGTTACGAAGAATCCGCATCTTTCACGACCCTTCGCTCTTTCCCTCTTTCGTTTTTACTCCATTTTTTTCTGCCTCTTCCTCTTTGCACTTCTGCTCCGCTTCTTGACACTCCGGATAGTACTTCGCGCATACGCACGTGTGTTCTCTATAGCTCCTCATCTGCTCCGCGCACTCGAGCGAACAGCCGCGGTACTCACGTTGCTGCGGGTCGCGCTTATAAGGACGTTCCGCATGGTTTTACAATATGAATATTATTATTGAAAAATTTATATTGTGTTTTACGTTTTTTCAAAATTTTTTTGTCGCTAAATTTCCGTCCAATTCAACGCGTATCTAAATAGTTATTCATTTTCAAAGATTGCAATTTTTCTATGAGTTCTTACTAAGGAAGGAAAAAATATGGAAAAAAAACGGATTAAAAATGAACTGATCGAACCTTTTCCGTATAAATAGGAAATTATTTTATCAAATTTTAAAAAAATCACATAGTTGACCCCAGTTTGTAAAACTTGTTTATTATTAAAAAATAATAAATCACTTTATTTCAACGAAATTATTATTAAACAATATTATCGCATCTACTTGAATATTCAAATTCAATACTTACTGTAAAATTCTCTGAAACAAATTATTATTCGCGGTTTTTAAAATCAAGATGTCTACAGAAATAAAATCGAAATAAGTAAACGTAAGGTATAATAAAGGTGCGACATCATTGGAAGCGTTTGTACTGCGCTAAAATTGTCTGATCGACTTCGTATGAATTATCAACGGTCATATGTTATCGATCTGTGGTTCGATTGACCCCGACAGAGTTTGAGAACAAACCGATGGTTCGTTTAGCGAGAAGAGAGACATTAGGGTATGATTCCAAAGTATCTTAGGCCCCTTCGGACACATTTGCTACTGACAATTTCTTCACACACCGAAAATATATCTTTCGACGTGTTCGCACAGCGTGTACATTCCCTTCAACTCTCTCTCTCTCTCTCTCTCGGCTCATCCCTCTGTCGTACAAACTTAAATCGAGACACGAAGCCGTTCAATATTCTCTCAGTTGGGACACGTGTCCAATAACCTCGATGGAAATAGAGGCTACGAGCAGACAGCGATTTCGGAGGCATTTTACTCCTCCCGCGCGGTGTGTCAGTCGACTTGGCTCTCGTTCACCTCGCACTGATCTTTGATGTGTATTTGGACGTGGCGTGTTCACGATCCCCCATGTATATACATACATTTCTCTCTTTATCTTTTTCTTTCTTTCGATATATATATCGTACGACCGATGTCGTCCGGTGGTATGTGTTGTGTCGAAGACACCGTGCCGTCAGTCGATTATGCCTGCGATCTTCCGGTTCAAGTGAGCCAACCGGACGATCGCAAGCGAGAAAGAATCCTCGCGGCTACATGTATACGCGTTCAAAAACAAACAAAAAAAATGGAGAAGCAAAACGAGAGAAAACCACTCGACGCGCCGCAGGAGTGACGGATGCTGTTCCAGGCTTTTTGGCAAGCTGTGTGTTCCTTATACAGCCATGGGAGCTTATATTCTTCGCTGGGATGCTGAACGCGACTGCACGGAGATGAAGGGAGAGGGGAAAGAGAGAAAGGAGATAGAAACCGACGTCAGATACTCTGGCACGACTGCGCTCTCCGCGCGTCGTTTCACGACCTGCTCCGCCCGACAAATTATTAATCCCTCCAAGCCTTCTCGACCCCTTCCTCTCACTCTCTCTCTCTCTCTTTCTCTTTTGCTGGCTCGCCTCTTAATTCGAACGAAAGAGATATCGCGCTACTCCGTTGACAAAAGGAACGCCGGAGGAGGAATATTTCTCTCTTTGCTTTTCTCGTCTGCGCGTACTTGTGTACGTATAGACACTTAATGTGTATAACATTTGTTCGGTTGTTGTCGCTTTGCCAAAACTCTCCGAGGACACACAGGAAAAAAGACGTGACATTGCCGAGAGAGAGAAAGAAAGAGAGATAGAGAGAGAAAGAGCTAAAGAAAGAGAGAAATATATTTCCAAGTATAATCCCAAAGCGGCTCGTTTTAATCTTCTAATCATCCTAAACAGCGCGACGTCTATTCTACGACAGGTCTATTCCACAGCTGGCTGCTTTTCAAAGCTCCCTTTCTCGCTCATACATCTCTGGGCCCAAATATAAATGCATATATAAAATATATCCGACGTTGGATCGCGCGCGCACGAGCGGTAAACGAAATATACTACTCGCAGCCGGAGGCGTTTGGATAATGCATCCGAGTGTATACACACGATATCGCAGGGATACTACGCCGCTATAAACATCATCAAACATCCGTCTTTCGAGGCTAATCGTGCTTGAATATACTCTCACGGAACAATAAAAAGCTCTATGAAATTTATCGAGATACGACCTTCAAAGATTGCATTTGATTATATATATAAAATGAATAAAACGCAAACGAGACGAGAGATACGGGCTTGGAGTATTTAAAAGCATCAAACATTATTAAATTTGAAAAATTGAAATAAGACATTGGCATGAAAAACTGGCGCATCGGTAGGACATCTGTTCATTAGCCAAATATTCACCACTGATAAAAAAAATTTCATCGACTAATCTCGTTACATTGAAATAAAATATATATTTTAATTGGAATAATTTTAAAATTTTAATAAAAAAAAATCAAACTTCAAATTACACTGGAACGAGACAAAAAAATATTAATTTTTTAAATAAAATT
>JABMBV010003645.1:0-10990 GCA_018906735.1 Mesochorus sp. PSUC_FEM 10030011 | reverse complement strand
GTATTTGGATAATGAGGTATCTAAATCAAGAACAAAAATCTTAAAAAATATTTTGTTTATTAAAATGTAGAATACTTTGACAAAATATATACATTTCAAATGCTTAAATAATTACAGTACCGTTTAAATATATGCATCGAATTTATGAATATTTGTGCATTGGGAAAGCATCGATGGTAATAAAAAAAAAAACAAAAAATCTAAACTAAAAAAGATACTGTCCAGGCAGGTGAAAATGTTTGGCCGGTGGGCGGAACACCAACTCGTACGTTATTCAGAATATACAGCACGTACTGCGTAAGTGTGTAGAGAGTGGTCTCAACGGGGTTTGGCCCGGTGGGAAAATTCGTTCGTTCGTATATATAAACATTACTCGGTGCATATATATGCATACACTCACGATTGAGCACGGTCATCCATAGTTCGATGAACCCCCCGGCCCTACCCCCAAAATATATATTAGCGAAGTGAGATTAAATATCTAGCAAGGGTTGGTGTATATATCTATTCTTTAGTGCGTTTTCGTCGTTGCCCTATTACATATATAGAGAATATATATGTACGTATATATATGGCCAGGTTTTCATACGGGGCGTGTGTTGAAACTCTGCCAATTTTGAGCCGGCTGCGAGATAACTCGTGGAAAACGCTTGTCGGCTCAACACCACACTCACTAAACCGCTACCGTAAATTCTCAAATCTCGGTACGCGCGTCATATACTTATCGCAGCACCGTTTTTTTTTCTCACCAGATTTTTTTTTTCCAAGTGCACACTCGGTCACCTTATCGCCAGACATTATAGATGCGCACACCGTGGATGAAATTTATCCTGGAACTATAAGTACGATGGGAAGATAATGTGATTATGAAAAATTCAAAAATCGGGTATATACGACGAAGCTCATGCTGAAAATTAATACGGATGATTAAGAAAGATTTTTAATGGAAAATAATTTTTTCAACATATAAATTTCAAATTTCATTCGATTTTAATGCAATTTACCCCTAAATATTAAGTCGAAGATTTATTTGGTCTAAGCTAAATCTCTAAAATACTCTTTGACAATAATTCATTTCTACGCAATGTTCAGTATAATTGAATTATGTTTCAGTATATAATTCACATAATACCGCTAAAAATTAGTTAAGAATCATAGGTGATTTGTTAGTGACAAGTTGACTCGTGTACTTGCTAGTTATCTTACGATGATTCAATTAGTTATAATTAGTAAGTTACATTATTATAAAAGAATTTCACGTCGAGATCTATCGAGTGTGTTGACGTCTTTTAACTATTGACCCTTGGTCTACGCGTTGACTTCACATCATTCTTAATCGATATGTGCATGAACACCGATATACTTGAATAAACTTTAACCTCCACTTAGTGTTAATAATTTATTATTATAACAAATATTTCTCATTACATTACGTTATTATTATCAGTCGCCTTGAATACCATAATAACTTTGTGATTGTCGTTCAACTGTTTATGTAAGATCGAAAAATTCACTAACGTACTTAAAAAGTGTGGTTTGAATTATTATGAAAAAATTTATATAATGTAAAAACTACTATTGTTATTTTTTAATTATGCTTCTCTTAAAATTCAATGAGTTATTAAAAAAATTTTATTTTAACAATAAATTAATGGTGAATCCATTTGGTCAAAACACGCTCATTTTTAATGGACGCAAAATTTGATTACCATTTGTATTTATTTATAAAAGATTACTCTTATAATGACATTTAAAATATATTTATTCAAATAAGCTGTAGAAATATTTTTATTTTACATTTACCTTCTCGAAAAAATTGTTAAATTTTTTTTTTTCAATTTCATCACTGCATCTTGCTTTTCCATTATAACTGTCATCTTCCTATTATTTAATATTTGATATCATAAATGTAGACTCAATCGATCACCGTCTTTATTTACACCTGTTACTCACGCACCATTTTACTGTTGATCATTTACGATGGAGAGTTTCGTAATATAGGATAATTTACCCAGCTCGAATCGATACGTCATTTTTTTCATGTAACTTTCATCAACGCGCCACAAATGATAAATTATCTTGAAGTGATATAACCACCCAGTTGGCATCAACTTTCCATACGGGGTTGCAAATTTACGTTGCACATTTTAGCACATAACCTTGCTTTTGTTCTCTATAAGTATATAAGGGATGAGACGCTATTGTTGAACGTGTCGAGTTTCCTAACAGTTAGCTCGTTAAGGGATTTCCGGTTGGTAAAGTCTGTGGTTGAACCGTGAACATATAGAATGTATTGGATCAATAGTATCGAAAATTTAATTGTTCCAGTTCACCATTAAACTCTTTGAATCAAAATTCAACATCCGTTATCACCGTAAAATCTAATTGACCAATTACCATGAAACCCCAAAATATATACCTTTATTTTTCAACTGTGATACTTTATCAGCATTTTGCGCTATATATCGATCCAGAAAGTTTTACTTGCTTTAACCGAATCGTTCAAAATGTATTGTTCGCAATATTATAATGTTTTACTTACATACTGCTTCATTTTATTTTGCAAAATATTGTATAATACTCGAAGTTGAATTGAATCTTAAACATGTCATAAAATATATCGACAATCGAGTTGATTCGAAAAAAAAATCCTCTCCATTAGAGACTTTTAATTTGAATAGCAAACACGTTTGTAGAACAATTTTTACGAGAGAAATTAAACGGCTTTTCGCCTATAAATATTAAACATTAGAGGCTTTAATTTACGAGCTATTCGATGCGTTGAGTTAAGCCAACGTTTTCCACTTAAGACACGGCTTATATGCTTTTCACCATATCTTGGCTGAATTTTTCTTCTTTTTCCCCTTTAGTTTTTCTCTCTCGTTCTCTCGTCGGCAATCAAACTTTCGTCGAACGTTAATTAACCTTGGACTCCCAAGTTCGTTTAGGCAATTTCGTTCTTCCAGCTCGCGCATCTCTCACGTGTTTTGGGATAAATAAAAGATTCGTTTTCAATTACGTTAAATTAATTACATGCTAGCTCTGAATGAAAAGACTTTTTTTTACCACCGATAGTTGGAAGGCTGCCCGGAAAACGCGAGGTGTACGACGAAAAAACGAGAGAAAGTGGAGAAAAGAGAGGATGATGAAAAAGAAAAAAAAGTCCTCGGCGCATGGTTTATACGCGACCCGCTTTTGGCTGAAGGTATATCAGTTTAGTGGAGAATTTAATTAGTGCATTTCGGTATGCTCAGCGAAAGCTCTAAATGAATTGTTGTGAATATTCGATCCTGCCCGAGTTCTCGCACTTTTTCTCTCACCCTCTCTCACTCTTTCTCTCTCTCACACATAGTTGTATGTCTTTTATTATGCAAGTTGGTATACATGATATACTTCATGATCGGATAATTATGGTGTTGGAAATGCTATTTATCGACTGTTGTTGATGTATACAAGCGTCTGTCAATAGGAAATCGACAATTTTATATAACGATACACATTTCTGGGGCTATGCTGATAACTGATAACAGTCCACAAATATGTGCATTTATCGATCAAACATTCACTTGTGCGCGGTTGACCTGATATGTGTTACCATACACTACTTGTGGTGATGGTCAACTTCGATCGTGTAAATCTGTATATACGAAATACACAACAGCTACATCTTGTGTGTTTATGTGTGTGTGTATGTGTGTGTGTGTGCGTATGAATCGTTTCATCGCCTGTAAAGACGCACATATGAAAATACATACGCATATTTCCATTGTCCACGGTCAGAGAAAGTTGGAAACACCGACTTTGTTCGATATTGATGTAATATATACTGAGTAGAAGGAGAGCGATATAGATCGCCAATGTAAAAAAATGCTGCACTCGAACGTATATTTCATAAGGTCACTTGTTGCCATAGCCCAGACAGTCAAGCTTGGCGAACAGTTCCAACGACAACCTGTTAGGGCAATGTCACGACACACATTCAAATATTGATCTACATACTTCCTACGACTTTCGCATTGGGAGCTTGATGTTGCCAAATCGACACGATCAACGACATATGCACGTGTTTTCCATACCAACAATTTTTTAGTGCTTTTTAAATTCGATCGTCTAAACAAATGTCTTATGGAACCTTCGTACTCTCCAGTTTATCTCTTTCCAGTTTTATAAGTATGTAAATCTAGTTCATTTTATTATTAAAATATTTAAAGATGAATGAATTAAATTTGTGTTCGAGTACGAGCAAACAAACGTGGATGACTTTTTTATTTTCGGATTTGTTTTTTTTTTTTAATTGTTTTGAGAATAAAGTTAAATTAAGAACTTTTCATCGAAAAATTAGGCGTGATTTCACCCGTTCCTCTCAAAAGTATGACTATCACTATAGTATACCATCGAAAGTCCTCTTTTCTATTTACTGGTTTTTCGATTTAAAGGGCTCTTGTAGTACATCTCGACGACATATTGAAAAATTCGGATAATTCAATCAAATGCAGATTTGTCCGATTGAAGACAATTTATCATAAATAAAAAGTCAATTTACTTCTGCCCAATTTGACGGTTATCATTTATCATTAAACTAAAAAAAAGCCATTTTAATAGGTAATACCGTTCGTTAGGACGCGGATGTGTCGCAATATCAGAACAAATTTCGTATGACCCAGTTGTCGAAAATTGGAAAAAAAAAAAATTGCATTGCACGAGACAAACGTGATATACCGACGTGTGGAAACTTCTCTTCGTGGTATTCATCGTTACTGTGGCTTTAACACCTCTGGTTGCATCGCAGAGAGAGAGAGAGAGAGAGAGAGGGTGAGAAAGAGAGAAATGTTGTACCCGTGTATCTGTTTAGAAGTAAGCAAGGTGAGACAGCGTTGAGCTTGTGTTCATGAGTTGTATATATATATTTACATGTCAATGTATATACAAGCTGGGTATACGAACAGTAACGCATCTGGGCTAAAACTCTCACTCTTCTCGCGATGTTGGAGCGGTAAGTAGGTCGTTACTACTTTCCGTACGAAAGTACAATGAGGGAAGGGAGTGTATAGTGCCTCTAGCGGACATAGGTCTTCTCTCGTCGTGCAAACTCCACAACTCTTCAATGTTTATACACGGAGATTCGTATGTAAGTATATATACGTATCTACAACATTTATAAGTGCATTTACACACACGCTTTTCGCGGTGTTATGTGTTAATGCATGGTGCTGAACGTATATACTATATATATATGTTGATACGTAGGTGTACGCTATAATAATACAGTGTCAGACTATAGATAGGTGTTGGCCCGAAATGCATCGCGGCTAATTGTGGCTTTCAGCAACGTTATATACATATATTATATTGTATATATGTGTGTTACACCGCGAGCGAAACTTTCGTTGACCAGCACGAACATCATTTCCTGCCTGTCTCTCGCTGATTGATAAAACCGAGGCTAGTAAATTTGTCAACCAAGATGAGATTGGCGAACGTTCCAACCATTGTAGTGACGCACGAAATGCGGAAAGGATTTATTACTGATAATCTTGAAAATCCTCAATATGACCAGAAAATGTGATGTAGTATAGGAATAAAATTGCAGTTTTTAGCGATGAAGCGGTGATAAATATCACAAAGGATTTTTTTTTATTTTCACCTGCGCGGTAACATTTTATATCTTGAACTGCTCACACACCTCTCAACTGATCGACCCAACCGCTCTCTTGAGACCTTGAATTCTCAAGGACTTCCGATCTCTTTATCCTTACATCCTTGCCCTTATAATCATATACACGACTATATACTACATTTCTAACAAAGTTTAGTACCGGACGTCTCGTCGGAAAGTGTGTTCGCTAACGCTTGCTATATCACACAACTCCCTCTCTGTTTGACCGTACAAGTGCTTATTCCACTTGGACTATAGGTGAAAAGAGGGAGAGGTCGGGAGGCAACTCAAGGATACTTACCATCACTGATGGGCGAGAGTTAAATGCTTCAAAGTGATTTATTTTATGGGCATGATTCTCAATTATAAATGACCTATCATTTTGGCTCGAAAACTGCGTATACGAATAATTATCATTATCACACTGCAATTTTAATCGTACTCATAATAATAGCTTAGCAAAAGATAATCATTAACACTTTTAAAAGTGTGCTTAGCAGGTTTAATATCGTTGAACTTAAAATTGTCGTCTATTTAACATGTTGGTAGGGAATGAACCTTTTTCTTATTGAGTTTATGTCGTTTCTAGAATTTACAAGCATGGTAAAAAAATATATACATTGACGTTCACATGGTTTCATACAAATTTTGGATTACATTCATGATATCATAGGTAAAATCAAAATTTTTTTTGTTAGATGAAACTGTTTTTTTTTTCTTTATTTTAATTAATACTGCACTTTATTCATCTGTAACAGATTATAAGAAATAACTTTCAGTCCAATTCTTACAGATAAGTTTTTAATAATTTATAATACATGTAAAATTACTTAAATTATATTATTGAGATTGGGACTCTTCGATGAAATTTATTTTGGTTGTTAGGATAATGAAAGAAAAAAATATTTTATAACTAAATTGTACAATATTCATAATTTTATTCTTTCCCTCAGAGTAATTATTCTCATAGAGCCAATATATCTATGCTATACGCTAAAATAATTTAGTGGCAAACATGTATATATAACGCCAAATGAAAAATAGCAATATAGAGCTTTAATCATTGCACCGAAAAGCTCGTACGTACCATAAACATATACTGCGGTATGTATGCGTATATAATATAATTATGATTATGTATATTTATATTTTATTGGCGTGTACATATAAATGTACACATAAAAAAAAAGAATAAATAGTAAAACTGCTCTTTTTAAAGAGATACTTGTGGCATAATCATATTTATAAATTAAAGGTCAAATTATCAGATACAGTTTTTTAAAGATAATTTTTTAAAAATTTGCGTACATTTTTTTCACTTTCTTCTTCAGAAGTCTTCAATATTTAATGATCGAGATATTTAGTGTTTATAATGGCAAAAAAATTTGAACATGCAATCTTGTGAAAACCTATGAAATATGATGATTTAAATATTTAATCTCCTCAACGACATGATAAAAGTATTTAAAATTTGCGTATTTTAAATCCAAGTCTTTACGACAATTATCTCTGCGTTAAAAAAAAATCGAATCCTAAACTTATTTTTTAGGTTCGTGTAAGTACATCTGGAATATCCATTGAGATTTCAATGATATATTATACGTATGTATAATATGTCTACTAAGAGCTGCACAATAACTGATGGCATGGAATTGATCGTCTCGCATATAAACACAATCATCAACATACATGCACTGGCCAAATATATACAGAGACAACAGTGCATGTGATAAAAGGCATACAGAAAGGGAGGGCGTGAGAAAACAGCCTAATGCGATATTATCATTCAATTTATCCGGTATGCGTTTCAATCGCTATACTTAACCAATCTCGTATTCCCTAGCCATTCCTTAAATGTACGTTTGTACAGTTACAACTATCCTTATATCCCATGAGTTAATACATTCAGTAATATCATCGTATGTGTAGAGGCTGATAACGATTCCCCGAAGACAATTTATCACAAGTTTATACAATTATGACGATACACAAAATTACAATAATCATTTTTCGTTTAAAAATTTCTTTTTATTTTTCAACTTGCTCGAATTGTTCAAATATTTTTACGTATTTATTGAATATAGTTTTTTTTTAATATTATGTGTGTCTGATTAAAGTAAGTTGATATCCCTATAATTAGCCATTTGCGTTAACAAAACGTTAACTTGAAAGAAAAATAGGAGAAGCACATGCTGATATCAAAAGATACGGTACTGCCTTGATACTAAATTATTAAACCAAAATTCATGTAAAATCTCCCGACTCGTAGCCCACTTTGTTATGCAGCAATGTGGTTCTAAAACTGTTAATTTTATAAACTTCAGTGGCTTACAAAGAGACATTATTCAAATCACGTTATGTTTTAACCTGCGTAGGTTTATGTCCTCGTCGTATAAGGACGAAAGAGGTGGCACTGTGATAACCAAAGTCATTTGCACTGATTATGCGCGCGCGCGCGGAAACGGAGAGATCCTTGAACCCTTATATCCTTATAACCTTAAATCTTTATATCTTTAGAGCTTTTCGCGGTACAGTATGCATGAGCAGGGTAGGAGATATGTTTCTAACATCGCGGAACGTTACGAAGTCTGTACTTGTAACTTCCGACATAAACTTCTGTAAGCGTATGAACTGAAGCGTACATGAATATATTGACTGTTGATGTAAAAAAGGGCGTATGATACATAATTTAACAGGTTGAGAGATTCTGTATATTCCCTTATGATTATCCGTCAAATATTCATGCATGCGTGTGCATGGATATGATACAAGCATCAGCGTATTCTCGCTCGATATCGTAATCTCCTACCGTGTAAATTCTGTATAGTAACATGTCTCAGAATCCCATTGAACGTGAGCTTCCAATTAACCCTTCGTTACACGCGCTATGAGCGATACGCTGCACTTCGTACTATTTCATTAATAAACAAAAAAAATGATTAATGATGTACGTCAGAAAATTCAAGAATTCTTACATTGTATATAAGAGCATTTTTTTCATGATATTTTTAAATTCTTATTTTTTACAAAGTAAAAAGACACACGGCGTTCCCCGCGTGTAGAGTCGTGCATTCGATTTTACATCTGCTGTTGCCGTATCTTTTATTCAGGACTCTTGGCAGGTCCTGTATCTCGTAGAAATTCACGAACGATATGGCAACACTGCACAGCTCAAAAGCATTACTGCGATACCTCGTGACGCGTGTAACGACGTTTGGATCTTTAGCGCGTGTGACGGTGGGTTAATCAAGAAAACGTGATATATGTAATGCACATCGATGCATATATACTGTAAGTGATTGTGATTACTTGATTACATACGTCGTATGAGAGACTCCAAAATGAGCTTACAGTATACGACGTCATCTTTGAGAATAATCGAAGGATTATAAATTACTTGTGAATACTGAATTTATGTTCGAAATTAAAAGAATCCTACAAAGTTTGATTAATATATTATGACGAAAAATATTCTAGATTACAATTAATCGTATTTAAATATCAGAAGCTGCCTTGACATTTTCAAAGGATTTGTAATACGTAGTGTGATATTCTCAATAATCAAACTCTCACATACATGATTTAAAAAATGCATAATAAAAAAAAATTCATAAACCATAGCTAGGCTATGTTTAGGGAAGTAAAGTTACCATTAATTTTGATGTGATGACTATCGTGAGGTTTGATCTCCATTTTTTCCGTGTGTGTTCGTATGAAATAAATGTTTTCTACTTCTGAACCCGATCAATCGTATGTCATTGGCATTGGTGTAATATAATCATAGGTGTAATAGTTCGCGATTATACTGTTAATGTAAATAAACGATTAATTTTTCTATTACATGTTATAATTGGAGAAAAAAAGATAAAAATAAATAACTTTAACGCACCTTTTCCATTATGCTATTATATTACAAGCTATTTTTATATATGTTCAAAGATAAATTAAATGAATTTTATTTACTACAATATTTCTCGTTATGATACAATGATATACGAAGTCTAATTCTTTTCTATTCGTCCGCTTGCGATTCCAAAGAACATATAGCAATAGGCATGTTTTTAATGTTAACTTATCATTTTTTAACGATATAAAGAATAATACATGGTGGAAGAAGATGGAAAAGATATTTTTGAGACGAAAAAGAGGGCGAGAACCGAGCCATTTGTTTAATGTGTAGCGCATTTTATAGATATGATGTCAGTTATTTATACTAGTATAATAATTTACATATCAATAAATTTACTAAATATTTCTCTTTTATAATAACAATAACTTATCCCCTCAATATACAGCCGTGTATCTTAAAAATCCGGATATTATGTACGTCACATACGATTCAGGATATACAGCTTTCTTCTTATTCAACCATCAGTGAGTTCCTTGTTCATTCTCTTTTGCTCTTTCCTTTATTTTTTTTAGACTATACTCCGAGAGCTTGAACGTGATCACGTTGACGGTAAGGCAAAAAACGAACTCAATAAAGCTCACATTGACTATGGATAGAAGCCTCTAACAGAATTTCTCAACTGGAAAATCAGCAAGGCACACTTAAACGAGCAATACCGATGAAAATCAACAATTTTAAACTCTACTATCGTTGTGTGATATATATACACACTACCTATTCATATTCATCTGCTATATAAAGTATTTTTTATCATTCTTCTTGCAAGTGATTTTTTTCATGTTCTTAACTATATTAATTAATTAATTTGTATAAAAAAGCTATTTTTTTTGTCGTAAAAATTTTGTATTTGAACTACTGAAATGAGAGTATCCAGCGATAACAACGAATATTTTGAATTAAAATCAAACTTCACATCCATTTCTTCAATAGATGAATTATATTGATATTATATATATTATATTGAACTGCAACAAATTAGTTATATAATTTTGACACGTATATTGATACTCCATTAAATAACTAGCGTTTTCGCCCGCAGCTTCGCTCGTGTAGCCTCGTGTTAAAATATTATTTATTATTAGCATTATTATCCATACGAACTTTGCTACCCCCTATCTTTCTTTAGGGGTTAAATTTAAAAAAAAACTTTGAAATACACGTTTCATTAATAGTATTAAAGTAGATTAATATCAAATATCAAGTAAATTTGATTACAAAAATATTATTTCCCACACAAACTTTTCCTTGTTCATAACTTCAGAAAAAGAATTTTCAAAAATAATGAAATACGTGTTTTATTACTTCTTTTAAAAAGTATATTCATAATATAGTATATCACCTTCATATCTTACAAAAAATGTTTCTTGATACAATTATTACCACCCCATTTTATCCCTGTAGAAATAGAAATTTTTTTTATTAAA
>JABMBV010003635.1:0-10990 GCA_018906735.1 Mesochorus sp. PSUC_FEM 10030011 | reverse complement strand
GGGCATTAGAAAAAATTTAATAAAAATAAAAATAATTAAATTTGATTCAAAAAAAGTAAGTCACTTTTGTTATAAAAATGAGCATTGAACAATTTTATCGCATCTACTTTCATATTTAAAATTCGATACCTTCGGTAAAACTCTTTGAAACAAATTATTATCCAGTTTTTGTGAAACGAGTCGTCTTCTCAACCATCCAGAACCTCATTAAGGAAGTTTATATCTGATGATCGAAATAACAGAGATCGATAAAAATGATTTAAATACGCTTATGAATATATAAAAAGTGTTACCTGTTTAAATTTCAAGCCTTTTAGATACCTCGTTCATGAGAAATTAATAAACGAAAACTTTTACTTATTCGTATTCGTATTTTTCTTATCTATAAACATGAAATTTAAAACCTATGACAAATAATTTATAAAAAAAAAGCTTCCAAAATAGATAAAGAAAAAACGTAAAGAACATTTGAACAACTTTTTAAAATTCATTAGATACTTATGCATATGAGCTTCAGAATAAATTAATTTATCTCAAAAAACACTGATTTTCTGGATGTTAATCTCTATATTACTCGATAACGGCAACATCGTAGCCGCGCGTTTTTTGAATCTATCAGCTGCATTCCAAACGACGCGATGCTATGTTTATACAACAAATTATATCGAAGTAATTGGAACTGTTATGTTTCAATATAATTAAAAAATCATATCAATCAATCATAAATAAAATTATTATGATAATAAGAAAATAACGAAATTATAACCCCCATAAAATAATTAAATAATTATATTTTTCGTATTTAATTTAATGATAATATATGGTGTATATGTATTTTTTATCCAGAAAAGTAACACTTTTTCAACTTTTAACATTATTCAACTTTTTCAATTTTTTCTTTTTTCAAACAAATTTTTTTTTACAAAATTTAACGAATTTTAACTAATAAGTAAAAAGTTGTGTTATCCCGACCAATAGAAGATTCATAATTTGCAAATGTATAATACGTCTTTCCAAAAAAAAACTCTTTTTTTTTCAATTCTCTTCGATTGTTGAAACGTTTACACGTAAATCGACGAAAGAGCATGGACGCGAGTGAACATATTTTTTTTCAATGGCAACTGTATAGATTTTGCGGTTACAGCGTTGCCAAATTTACTGAGCCGACTATGCCAGTCGAAATAATTTTTCATATGACTATAACTCGGTGCCAGATAAACTTCCTTAAAAAAAATAACTGGAATAGACCGATAAGATTTTTTCGAGAATAAATTTTTGTCTGGCGAATCATAATACTATTCCGTCTTTGTATGAAATTGAACGGGGATTCATTCCACATATAAAACATCGCGTTGATATAGCGAGACTATGCAACTGCGTGTGATGTATGCAGAGAAAGAGGATTTACATTCCGTTGGCTCGATCCACGTTTTATTTCACCTCACTCTGGCAAACAAGCATACACACACACACACATATAAATGTATTTTCACTCTTTCTCTTTCTCTCTTTTTTTCTCTCATTGCGCATCGAGGAATGAATAACCCGCGATTTAACTTCGATAGTGCGTATCTCCCCGAGTGTCTCGTTTTCTTCTCAACAAATCATATACAATGCGACTATAGTTCACTCGACACTCAAACGCCTCGAGTTGTAACGCATTTAATATCTTTACAATGTATATAGTACATTATTACATGTTGAAAATCAGTCGCAGCTAAAAGATGCATGCACAAGTCGACATGTATAGATATATACAGAAATATATCAGCTATTGGAGGGCCAAAGTATGGTTGCGACGCCAACGCAACCACGATACAATCTCACGCGGCTCGATATCGACTATTTGACCTCGTTATATGTATATATATGCCACAGAGCCCGAGATGAAGTGGCTTCATTTTCACTTCTATATTAATATTACTATATTATTAACACTATTTTAATCAGCATTGTTGTTTATTTTTATTAGATAATAGTCTAAATGTCTAGAAGTGGGACTCCATCTATTTCAAGGGTTAAACATTTTAATTCAAGGATCACAAATTGAAATTGCATCGACAACAAAAGTATGGGTGAAATAGAAAAAAAAAATCATAAAAATTGTTGTACTGTATTACCAATACTATTGTTATTGGTATTATTCTTATCTTTATTTGATGAATGTCTAGAAGTGGAGCTCCGTCTATTTTAGGCATCAAATATTTTTATTTAGGTGTTAAACAAATTAGAGGTTGAAAATCGAAATTGTATTAAAAAAAAAAGGAAATTGATGGTGAAATAGTTTTTCCTCAAGTTATAAATTGTATAAAAATATCATAGAAATATCTAAAAGTTTTATATACACTATATTATTTATATTGTTTTAATTAATATTGTTCTTATCTTTATTTGATTAATGTCTAGAAGTGGGACTCCATCTATTTTAGGGATCAAACATTTTTATTTAGAGGTTACAAATCGAAATTGCATAAAAAAAAGGAAATTATGAGCGAAATAGGTTTTTCTCGAAGTATAGATTGGAGAAATAAAAATTACAAATATTCTTATATTGAGTTATTTACACTGTTATAATCGGTATTGTTCTTTATTTTTATATTCTTATCTTCACTTGACGAGTATCTAGAATAGGAGCTCCGTCTATTTTGGAGATCAAACATTTTTATTCCGGGATTAAAAATCGAAAACACATTAAAAATATATTACAGGAGTAAAACATTGTTTTTCTCTGATAGTAGTAAAAATATACACAAAAATTCTGAGAATCGTAAACAAAATTTTAACCCGTAAAATAGATGGAGCACCATTCCTAGGCAATTACCATTTTTAAATTTATAAATTAATGTGTGACGAATCGAGGTATCGTTTGATTAAAATTTCGATAATTTAATGAATGAAGACGCAGTAAATGACTGATTGATTGGAGACGATTACAGAAGTTATCTTAAATTTCGTTGCACTTTCATTTTCGATAAATTACAACTCTGTGAAAGTTCAGTGCTGAAAAATTGCTTTAAAAATAAATTTATTGCTTAACTTGCAAATTAAGGACACTGTAAAATTATAATCATAACAGTATGTACAAAGTATATGTAAAATCATGAAAATTAATTTTTACTAGATAATTAATTGGAAATTTGTGTAAATGTTCTTAAACATCATTCCATAATGTGTAAATAATATACAAAAGGTGTTATGGGTTAGTTATAAAAGATATTTTATATTGAAAATAGCAACTTTTAAGGAGATCGAAGCGCATAATCATCAAAGTATGTACAAAGCATACGAAATTTCATCGGATTAGATTTTTCGTAAATTATTTAACGAAAAACTGTGTGAAACATGTTGAACAGTATTTAATAACGTGTAAAATAATGAAGAGGTTTTACACCATAAAACCCCAGATGTCGTAGAAAATTACCATTTTAACACAAGCTCTTATGAGAGATTATGAAGAATTGCGAATTTCAATAATAAATATCTCGACTTTGAAGCTGTCAATGATTGGCAAATTCCGCTTGAAGTTTAATATATTATAAAACTTTGAATTTAAAACATTTTATTCCATAAAATTCAAAAACATTTTTTACGTCGAAAATGCTTCAATCTCCTCAACGTTCTTATGGAAGCTTTCGAAAAAACTGCGATTTTCAACAATCGATATCATGATTTTTTAATCGCTGATTTTTCTTCAATTTTTGCATACACAATTTTGCATACATTGACAATGTTTATGCAAATTTTCAAGGCATTATCCGCAGCAATAATGACAGTTTCACGATCTCTTTAAAGTTTACGAAAACAAAAACGAAAAAAAAAAATTGATAATATAAAGATCGAGCAAGAGCGCGATACGCACGCGGTTGTCTTGCGGTTTCAGTGCGGTCTCCCATCTTGGAGGAGTCGCAGTACAATTCCAAACAAAAGTAACTCCAATCTGAAATTAATGATATTCTGAGTTTCGCGAAGTCTAAATTCGTTTCATGTATGCTCTGACTGTTGGATTGACGTCATCGTAGCGCGACATCGTCGTCGGGCTACATAAATACAGCAGACACGGACCACAGAGGCTCACGCTCCAGACTCCTTTTTATCTATCTCTCTCTCTCTCTCTCTCTCTCTCTCTTTTTCTCTGATTCTCTTTGGCACTCACGCATTGCTTACCATTCGTGAAACTCGTTTCTCGAGCGGAGCATATCAGAGTGGCCACAAGAGAGAAGGGAAAGAGCACACGAGGAAGAAGAGACACCGCGCGAGCCACACGGATATTTAATGGCCTCGTTACCTCGCGCCTCATCTTCTCGTTCCTCATCCCCTTGCGCTCCCCTCTTACCCCTTCCCTTTCCACCTTCTCGCAACTTCTCTTCGTGTCGCGATCACGATAATTCTTTTCGTCCGAACCCTCCCACACTCATCTTTAACAAACGTTATCGGTTTCCCTTCGGATATCTCTGACGATTTAGGATCAATTAAATTGCAAATTCAACAAAATCTAGGAGTCAAAAAGTAAAATCGTCTCGATTGAAATTTTCACAGGGGAAAATTTCGAAAAGAGCATATATACCCTCGATCGATATTGCGTCGTTTTGTTTTTTTTTTTTTTTTAATATGATAATGGAAAAACTATAGTACAATGACAGCACAATGACAGCACGTGTCGGATAAGATACAATCGAGGAAAGAAAACATTTTATCGTAGTGGGGAAAGCGCGACAGTGCGAGGGAAGAAAAAAAAATCAAAAGAAACAGGGGATTGATGTCATATTGATGTACGAACGACATATATAGGCGAGAGATATTGTGAGCTAGAACAGCAAATAACCGGACGATCAATCGCGTTAATTCTATTTAGCATTGGAATCACGCCAATGGAATAATACACACTTGAAACGTAAAAACAAACTGATAAATAACCGTGACAAATGCTATACCACCCCACCCCCACCCCCCTTCCTTCTGATATTGGCAAAGAGTTACCACATTTCATCGAATCTTCAGACATCCACATATTGAGTAACAAAAAAATATTTCTCTTCTACAGCTCGAGAGACGAGATCTCTCGAGCTATAGAAAAAAAAAAAAAGAAATTGTGAAACTATTTTCCAAGCTCCTGTTTTCCAAACTTAATTTTTCTGTCGATTTATCTCTGAAATCACGAGAGAGAGAGATGAAGAGGGAACAAAAAATGTGATGAAGGCGAAATTTTATGCGAAATAAAAAAAAGGAATTACAATATGAAAAGGAAGAGAAAGAGCGTGAAAAAGAACCGCGAAGAATACTGGCGCCTCGTTGTGTCGAGAACTATTATCACGAGAATTCTCGTCGAACCTGCTTCTCGTACTGAGGAGGAGCACACGAGAGGACGAGCTAGAGGAGGTCTCTCGGTCGGGGCACTCCTCAAATTCCATGAGACCAAGTAGCAGTTCATCGTCGTGTGTGTATTCATGTACATATATATATATATGTATATCTATAAAGTATATACCGCGAGAATACGACGTGGCGCTGCACGACGGCCTTGTAAACTTTCTAAAAAGATAATAAAACAAGATACATCGACGGAAAAATCGCGAGAGTGCGAGAGGGAGGTTTGAGTTTCGAATTCTGGAAAGTACGGAGAGCACGCGGAAAATACACAAAAATTCATGCACGAGACGAGTCTCTTAGATTTTTTGCAGCTTGCCTCTTTTATTTTTTGTCATAATTCCATTTTCACGAGTTGACGAAATATTCTGAAAAGCTCACGAGGCTTCGAAGGCTGCTCGCATATAGTTGACCCACTGAATAAATTTCCATGTTAGCCATACATTTTCTAAAATAAATTACGAGTCCTTGAAAAGTATTCAGTAATGCCTTCCTATTCAGCCAAAAGCAAATTTTTTGAGCTTCTTCACCACTCAGGATATCGTCTATCTTATCAAAATTTTCAGATTTGCAACCTAATTGCGCTACACCTTCCTGATCGTTTTCTTCTTCTGATTAACCCTTTAAGGCCTGACTTTTTTGAATGTTCTCCGGAATATCAGATCCGCCATTTTTTATTTTGAAAATTTTAAAAATCTGGCAACAGATTCGTAATTAGCGACTCCGAAAACCCCTAAGTGATCATTTTTATGAGCTAAGCTCCACGTAATTTGATAATTTGCCATTTTTTTTTACAATTCTTATCACAAACATTCATTTACTTATAATGTTATAATTACAAAATTGTTATTAATATATTGCACTCTAAATTTTAAAGTTGTATAAATTTGTGGGTCGTTGACGTTTAGAATGAAAAAAAATATATTGATTTTTGACTAAATTATGAACGTTTGTATGCAAAAATTGTTTCGATCGAAATCGATGGGCCTTAAAGGGTTAAGGAGACAGTAAAACTATCGCTATTACTTGATAACGTCTTAAAAATTTGCATGAATGTTATCAATGTATGTAATATTGTATGTGCAAAAATTAGAAAATCACCGATTCAAATATCATGGTATTGATTATTGAAAATCGCCATTTTTCGAAAGCTTCCATAAGAGCCTTAAAAGTTACCATTTTCAATATCAAATATGTTTCATAACAAACCAGTATCACCTTTTCATATATTTTACACATTATGGAATGATGTTCAAGAACATTTACACAAATTTCCAATTAATTATTCAGTAAAAATGAATTCTAATGATTTTACGTATACTTGGTATACACTATTATGATTATAATTTTACGGTCTCCCTAACTACTAATTGCGACGTTCATTTACTGATATCTTATGTTTACTAATATATGCTTAAGGCCTCGCTGACCTACTTGCCGCGTGTTTAGTACTACCCTTTTTCTTATCTTATCCTTATTTTATCCTTATTTCTTATCAAATTTTCGTCTCTTACTACTTATCTTATTTCTACTTCTTATCTCGTCCTTTAAACTATCCGATAATGCAACATATTTTTCTGACACTTATTTTTCTCAAGTATAAGATTCTTGTTTGTGTTTTTCGATATAAGCACAAATCAGTGCTTTCGATTTAGATCGATTTCTCGAGTACGAAAGCCGACACTTGAAAAAAGAGTTTCGTAAAGATGAACTTCAGGACATCATCGAGTGCCATTATTTCTTATCGTTCAGGTCAGTTTCCACTGATCCTAAAATGCATATATATCCATATTGCATTTTAGTGGCCTTAAAATCCACGCATGTCCATATTCTATGTTGCCGAACGTTGAATATTTGTATCGTTGGTTAATTCTAATCAAACACTTTCCCAAAATATGCACTGACAGAGATAAGTTCCACAGTTGAAAGTTTCATTGGGTAAAATCAAGTTTCTGAATGCATATGTGGTTTTACATCCATTGTCAATTGATCAGTCGTCATATAAAAGAATATTTCCATTATAGCCACAGCAGGCTGTTCCTAAGTTTCGGGATCGTGGTGTTTAGTCGACATTTCATGAGCACGGGCAACAAAATCTTTAACCTCTTCATGTCGTCTGGCCGTTAAATCGTTTTTTTCACTGTGAATCGCTTATTGAAGAAAAAAAAGAAGGAAAGAAAATAAATAAAAAAGAAAAAGAAAGGGATGAGAAACTGACGTACAATTGTACGCCCGTTTAAGTCAGTCGCTGTCCTTAATTCGAAGCGACTCGCCAACTCTAGTGATATATACTTTGTGTCATATATATATCTCTCTTTCTCTTTCTTTCTCTCGATACTAGCGGCGAGTGACGTCACGGATAATTAGTTCTTTGATTCGATCCCACTCTTTCTCGATCTTTGGGCTTCTTCCCTTTGATTCTTCGGGGTCTCTTCAACGACGTGGTACTCGCTTCCACACGACCATCAACTGAACTTCTTCTTTCTCCTCTCTCTCTCTCTCTCTCTCTTACACTCTTCTCTCATTTCCTCTTCTCCTCTTTCTTCACTCGCTCGCCACGTTCGTTCCCTCTTTCTCTTCGTTCACCTCACTTGTTAGGCTCTCTCGGCACTTCCCCTCTCGGGAGCGAAACGCTTATCTCACCGTGGCTAAAAATAACCGCTGTCACGGCCACCGGCGACATGTTAAAACGAGCTTGCCGGGAATATATACCGCAGCACGTTTAACCTGGCAGAGGCTTGAATCTCGACAAAGATCTCAGGCGGCGCTACGATCGTCTTTTTTACTCCTCGCGTGCCCTCGTGGCTTCTTCTTCTTCGTCTTCTTCTTCTACTTTTTCTTCTTCTTCTGCTTCTTCTTCTTCTACTTCTTCTTCTTCTTCTACTTCTTCTTCTTCTTTTTCTTCTTCTTCTTCTTCTTCTTTCGCCTCCTCCTCGTGGTTCTCTCCCATAAACTCATCTTTCGAATCGCTTTCCACGAGCTTTTAACGCCACCTCGTGATTCCTTCGCTAAGCATTCTTATACCATTATGATTGTTGCTTTAACGATTGTTATATTGACTCGTGCCAGCCGTTAAGACCGCTGATCGGTCGATAAAAAAGAACTATTTCATTAAGTTTATCGATCGTTCTTGATTTTTTTTTTATCGTCTGAAGGTGATGGTAGGTTCGATCTTTATTTTTATTTTTCATGTATTCTTTGGCTCATTGATGAAGTTGGAGATTTTTTTTTGTGTGACTCTACTTGGAGGAGACTCGAATTATCTTTCGTTTGATCCAATCGTATTGGACTTCATTACTATTTAGATTGTTCCAACGATAGAACAGGACATCCCCTTTTTTGTTCTCCCCACTAGTATATGTCTCATTGTCGTTGAATTAACCCTGAAGATAAGATCATAAAAATCGTATTACCGCGCGTCGTTGCTACGTCAATAACGTTCTATTATTAGCCACACATTGTTTCGTATTTCTCTTGTATATTATTGACGTGAGCTTATATAGATCAATGCGATTGGCATATGTAATCGTTCGAACTTGTTATCTCAATTGTCCTTAGAAAAAATTTTTTTTTATCCACGATGAATCTCGTATTACGAATCTAATCTTGGAAGGTAATGGGACTTGTAACACTAACCCATTGCTTTGTATCTGTGACGAGAAACATTTTGATTCCTCATTCTCGAGACGATGATTGTTCTTTACAGCGTTTAATGAAAATTGTCACTTCATTAATCAGCGCTCACGCGCTAATTGCACGATTACCCTGATGGAAATATGTCGATCATATAATGCAAGAATTAAAAAAAATTTTTATACAAAATATACAAATTCTGGCAATTTCTAATTGACCAATTTCTAATCGGGACCGACTGTCAGCAATTTTATTTTTTTTCGTTAAAACGATGACATTTTTTAACGTAAAAATGACAAAAAGTATCAAATTCTGTGATTTTATAACACTCCATAAAGTTAATATAATATGGTGGATTCCGTCTGATTTTTATAGATTTTTTTTCTGATATAATCGATCGCAGTATGTACGATTCGATAAAATTATGTTAGAATCTATAATTTTCTACAGTTTTCGACTTTTTTTCGACAAATTTTAACATTTTTTTTTTTTATTTGTCAAATGATGATAAGGAATTCCCAGCAGGGTATCGACACTCGAAACCCTCGAACGTTACAATATCCCCAAGTGTAAGGGAAACATAAAAATGATCGTAACTCCAAGATAAATCGATAAAAACAAGTTCGATAAGACATTTTTTCATTAAAAAATCACATCGGAGTTATTTTAATCTATACCTGGCATTGGAATGAATTCTGTTTTTACGATAAAAAAAAATCCCTCTCTTTATCGCGACCAACGATCGGTCACTGGTCTCCCTTCTCCTTCTCCATTTTAAGGTACATATATACGAGACCCAAACGATATCAAAGAAATCGATGATTTTTTTTACGAGTATAAACCTTGGGACTCGAGGCTTGTTTTTACAGGTGCATCTTCAGTCTTCAATGAGTCAGTATTTTGCGATTACGTCTATTTATATTGGATAGGATACACAATATATAGGTCGACTGATAACGCGTCGTATACTATCGATCGAAAAAATTTACTCGAAATCAAGCAGTCGTCCGCGAGTTTCGGTACGCGATTTCTCGAAGCTCTCTCTCTTCTCGAAAAAAATGTTATTTCGAAAAAAAAACAGCTCCCGATCGTCTCGATCGCGTGTCAAGTCCCGCGAAATGGTTCATTGCAATAATAATAACAGCCCGACAAACAAAATCAAAGAACCGTGTCTCCTCGTCGTTAAACGATCGGCGAAGAAGTCACCTCCTGGATTACTTGACAAACACACCGTACATAAAATCATTGATTTTATGGTTTTTTTTTTCTGTATCTTATGTAATACATCGCAAATGCTCGTCTTTCGTAAAAGTCAACTTCACGAACGAGCTTCTGAATTTTTATGGAAAAATTCGAAGTGTCGCGTATAATGATTATTTTAATGGGGAAAATTTGCTTAATTTTTTCGGGTATTTTAAACGTCGAGAAAACTTGAGATAATACAAAAAAAAGATGAAATTTCGATATGAACAATTTTTTGGATTTCAATATTTAATACAATTTTTTTCGTAATGATTATAAATTCAACGTATCGTTTAATGGTTATTTTAACTGAAAAAATTTGCTGAGTCTTTTCAAGAATTTTGAACGTCGAAAAAACAAAATTATACTAAGAAAAAATTAAATTTCGATATGAACAAATTTTTTATTTATTATTTTAATTTTAATTTTTTTTGTAACGTTTATAAATTCAGTGTGTAATGCAATGGTTATTTCTATGGAGGAAATTCACTCAATCTTTTCACGTATTTTTTATCTGAAAAAAACTTGAGATTATCCCAAAAAAAATAAAATATCGATATAAAAAAATCTTTTATTTATAATTAGAATCAGAATTTTTTTTAACGATTATAAATTCAACGTATTGTATCATCGTTATCTTATTAACGGAGAAAATGTTCTTAACTATTTCGAGTATTTCAGACATCAAGGAAACTTGGAAAAATAAAATTTCGATATAGATAAGGTTTTCATAAAAAATTTTAATCACAAT